>JAOVYW010030848.1:0-29357 GCA_025775045.1 Hiodon tergisus
ATATATATATGTATGTGCATATATACATTAATTGTAGCTAAAACCAATAACAAATACTTTTACCTGACTTTTGTGTCATGTTGTGTATGAGTACATACCTTGACTCAATTCCAAAAAGGAATTGATCACCTTTTCGCTGAACAAACGGCCCAGTCAAGCTGCTAGAAGCAGAGCAAGCCAGTAGGCGTGATACATTACAAACAACATTGTTTCAACATTGAATTTACATTGAAAATTGTTTGGATTTGCTGATTTTATCAAAGTTGAATTGTCAACCCTGATTCAACATTGAATAATAAAATGTATATAAAATTTATATGTATATAAATATAATTATATATGTATATTTTATGTATATAAAACGTTTTTTCTGACCATGTCATGCATGAATAAAGGTATGACTGCGGAAATAAAATGAGAGGATATTGTGTTTGTTATCTAGGAGGTTTGACTGTCACAACGTCTATTCAACCTTAAAGCAATGTACATTTTTCTGCCAAAACAGGATTAAATATTAGTATTCTTCTTGATCAACCCCAAGACTAGACAACAACTTGACATACTAGACGTAATATGGCATAATATAACTCCAAGTGCCTACAGGGGAAGCTGTAAGGCCTGCCACATGGAGACACTCTGCAATACCACCAAGACCAACAAGAAATCAAATCTGAGCAGGGGAGTTCTACAATTTTCCTCAATGACCTGCAAAACTCTGATTGCAGTATATTACTGCCTTTAGGCATGAAAGGGTTGACGTTTAACTGCACACACAGATGATTAAGGCGCTCACACTGAGACACAGTGTATGGATCAGAACAGACTTATCCCAGTTTCCATCATGTTGAGTCTCAGCATGCACAGGCTCACTGTCAGACACCTGTACTGGGACAACAGTATGCCAGCTTCTGGCCAATCCCTGTTAGGCTGGAAAAGTCAAAATTCTCCAGTGTCATAACTGACTGAAAGGTTATTTTATTAAATTAATATGCATCTTCATAAACAGATAAAACTAAGGCTAGAGATAACAGAGTTACAAAGCAAAGTAAGATAAGTTTTTATTATGCACAGTACAGAAAAACAGCCTTCAGTACTTTGATTGTCACTAGCACTCCAGTGTAGCATGGAAACATGATATCTCGATCTTCATTCCAAGAATGTGTTTTTTTTGTGCTCATTTTGCTTTCCCATCCTCTCTCAACCCACTACAATAATAAAAAAAAATTGTAATTAAAAATTTGACCTGAGGCCCTCCTCGATCCTAGATCCCCGTTTAAAACATCCCTAATCCGAACATTTCAAGCTAGATATGGTTACAGTCAGTGCTGCTTTATTAAACATGGCCAGATTCAGTTTACCTCGGAAACATAATACAGCTTGGAACAAAAATCCTTAGCCGCGGTACACTCTATCCTGATAGAGGCTTTCTCCAGGAATTTATCGGATGCCTAAACAGGCAACCCGCTCCCTCTCTGTGCCCAGATGACCCCGGCGTTGCCATCTGCTTTGTCCCCTGTGTCAGGTACAAGAGCTGGCCTGTATGACTCCAGGCCCAGGTGTGAGCCGCAGAGACACGTTTGCGGGGGATCTGGGTGTCTGAGGATATGGGAGTGGTTGCATGAAGAAAAATCTTCTCACCTTATCTAATGTAGAACATTTTGCTCATTTATACACCTAGTGCCTCATGAGGTAAATAAGCTTTTGGGCTGCTGCTAACTGAGGTCTCAACTGTTGCTGATTTTGATTCCCACATCAACCCCCCCCCCCCCCCCACCATGGTTGCAGCCTTTCCTCCTGTTCCACACCATCGCTTCTACCTCTACCGTTCTCTCTCTCTCCCTAGCTCTCTCTCTCCCTCTCTTTCTCTCTTTTGGTGTACTAAAGACATTCCAGTCTGTCCTCTTCCAACCCTGCCTCCTGGACCAGTTTACCCCTCTCGCCTCTCTAATCAGAGTGAAAGGCAGTGCCGTCGTCACTCGTCACTGGGTGATAATGCTCACAAAGGACCCATGGAGGCCGCTTTATCCAAGCAGGAGCTGAGGGGATGGACAGGACTTTGGGAGTTCAGCTGGTGGTTGTAGGGTAGGGGGGGTTTCTGGATTTCCTTTGGATAACGAAACCCCTTTCATTGTGGATTAAACAGTTTTACTTCATGAAAGGAATGACAGCAGTTTCAACCATGCCATTTATATTCACGTTCTCATACATGAAAACCCCAAATTCTGTGCATGCTACCAGGCACAGACCAATAATACAATTGTTTTCAAGGTACATCTCACTCTATATCTACAGGAAGGTGAAAATGGATGTTAACAAGAGCTTGGATGCTGATTTCACGTCAGAATCAGAGTGATATGGGCTGGAAAGGGCTCGTAGTTTGATGTAATGCAAATTCCAGTGGCCCACCTTTAGTGACCATCCGTGGGCCCCTATCTGGCCCACACTCACAAAGGCAAAAACAATTATTAACAATTATTTCTTTCACCTGGCTGTAACCAAAAAAAGGTTTTATTTCTTTCCTTTCTTTTCTCGTTGTCCTAGAGAAAACTAATTAATTCTAATATTTTCTTTTTTGTTTGGAGGACAGTTACATCTGAAAATCTGTTGTTTAGCTTTGGCATAGAGTTGTGTCTATGATTACAGAGCAAAAACTCTGCTCTTCGTATTTGCAAGATGATTTCCTGTCACAGTTTTTCCAACAGGAATTCGATCAACTCATTTTGAGATTCATGGTCTGAGCTTCCATCAAATTGGTTGAGATTATTCAGTTTACTGTACTTCTTGAGTAATTCTAGAACTGAGACATATTCACTTAGCTAAACCACTGACAAAAAATGCCACTGCTTTGCATAACTACTTTTTTTCACAGTGCTCTCTGAAAACTACATTGCATCCGTGAGCCTTGTTAGCACTTTAGGAACCTTACTCACTCTCCAGTCTAGCTGAGCATTGACACTCATGTAATTTCCCAGTGATCGTAGATTAAACATGCTGCCACATGAGAACAGGTGAGTTATGTTTTTTGGGATTTTGAGAGAAATACCTTGCCACTGGATTCAATAATCCATGATTGTAGATGAGTAACATGTTTCCAAAAAGCCAGCAGGGTTCACAGTGCATGCAATCCATTTGTGGCCTATCTTTATTGGTTTATAGAAGTTGCAAGACAAACACCTATTCTTACCATTCCTGGGAAATGGAATGTTTGTTTTACATTTCAATACATTGGGATCCTTCCCTATTGGGATCCTCAATAGGGTAAAGAAAAGTTAGAATTGTTCACAAGCTCCTCATTGAATTTAAAAAGAGAAATTTTTTAGCAATTGCTTCATAGTGTTCCCTATTTTTTTAAAGTATTGCTTAAATTTATAAGATATTAAATTTTAGTCCTGTTCATAACATCTCATGAATTTGATGTGAAATAACAAGGATTATAAAATTTCAGTAAACGTAGTATATGATAGCCCCCCATACCTTGATTGGTGTTTGCACTATAGTCTTTCAACTTCCTATAAATGGGTTGAAATAAATCTAGTTTTGTCACATTAGGCATACCCTAGAAATAAGCCAACTGACAATGACACTGTATGTTGACTGAGGGTTAGACTCCTAAGTCGATGCCCAGAGGTGACAGGGGCTTCCACTATACCACTGGTTTGAGTTTAGTAGGGAAGCAGAATAGAAAACACAAAGAATGTGGCACAACAAAACAACAACAAAAAAACGACAAGCCTTCATTTTGGGCCATTTTCACATCCTTCGTAAAATCACAGCCACACAACCCCAGAGTCTTGCACATTCCTACTCTGTTATCTTTAAATCCTATTTGTTAACAGCCATCCATTCTGCCATCACTCGCTTTTTCTCTCTATCTTCACTCCAGCTGCAGCTGTCTTTTTCATTCATCATTCCTCTCACCTCACACTTCCTTTTCTGGTTGTGTTCCACACCAGCTGCTGCTGTCTTTTTCATTCATCATTCCTCTCACCTCTCACTTCCTTTTCTGGTTGTGTTCCACACCAGCTGCTGCTGTCTTTTTCATTCATCATTCCTCTCACTTTTCTCGTCCTTTTCTGGTTGTGTTCCACACCAGCTGCTGCTGAATTTTTCATTCATGATTCCTCTCACCTCTCCCTTTCCTCCTCCATTCTTTGGGCATGATCTTACTGCTATTAAAAGGCATTCAAGTCCAGTCATTTATTTCTAATCAGTTCTCTCTCAAACACATGTTCATACCATGGTCATCTCTTTTGGGGTCACCTCTCTCACATTTTCCACTCTTTCCCCCCTTACCCTGAAATATCCATGGAGACTGAACTAGGGGTAGCAAAAACGTAGGCATTCAGTGAAAAACACTGCATATTTCTCTGAAATATGTAAACCTACTTGGATACTTTGTCATACTTTGAAGTGGTTGAATGTGACCCATTAGTCTTTTCAGAGTTCCATGTCTAATTTCCTCATTAGGACCCAAATCAAGGATCAAATTGGGCTCAGTAAGACGAAAACTGTTTGCATTAAAATCATTCTAGCTAATATCACATTTATTAAAATCTTTGCCAAATTTTGCAATATTGCCATCTTGACCTGAAAGTATAAAGTTTGCTATAGAAATGTCCACAGAGAGGATTATAAATTTGCTATGATAACTGTACAAAGTAATCCCCCCTGATTTCAGCTTGCCAATGGCAAAGGGTCCACTGTTCCATCAATTCCTACTGCAGAACTATTAGCCAGAAGGTTGCCTGATCTGTACTCACTGGACATGAAAACCAAAACTGTCTAGCCAGAAAGCCAAATGCAACCTTCTGTTATTTTGTTTGTAAGGCTATTTTCAACAGTTTGATGAGTTTCCAGCTAACATACTGATATTTAGCATTCAACGTCAAATGGATGATGATATGTTCAGCCTACAGAAATCCAACAACACATATAGCATGTAAGTAAAAGTATGGACAAAAACAAAAACAGAGAAACACAGGGGTATCAGAAATTGATCCTGTATTATGTTGTCAGGTTTCCATGGCATCTGGAAACACAGACGGGAGCCCATTAGCAGCTCAGTCACAGGGGAATGGAGGCAGACAGGACCAAAGTGAATTCCAGTGGCCTGGAACTGCTCTAGTATAAGTGTTTCGGAAGGATACCAAATAACTATGGGCCAAGAAAACTTGCCAAAAGGCCTACTCACTACAGCTCTGGAAGCAACTAGTACATATCATCCCACCAAGGTAAAGTCAGAACCCAAGGGGGAAAGGAGGTGAATAAAGGACTTTTGGGCATTTGAGGTAGGGCTTGCTATCTGTAACCTGCTGTCTACTCAGATGCCATGAGCACCCCAACTCTGTAACGTTTCCTCTTGGTATTATCAATCATAGAGTCATGAAAGGCCCTTTGGAGCCTTTCATAGGTATCAATCGTGGGAAAGGCATGAGCTCTTGACATTAACTGAATCTGCTTCTTACTCACCCGTCCCTGTCCAAAAGCACTTACTTCAGACTGGTCAGCTCTTGTCATGGGCTGTCTAAATGGTCTTTTGGAAAGCGTGTTTCATTCAGGCCCATCCCATTACATCATTGAATAGCTAGGTGGCTTCAGGGACATTGTTCCTAACGGCTAAGCCCTCCAAAGAGGTTAAGGGAGTATGTGAAAAGCAGAACTCCACGGAGATCACACATTAAAATTTGTGAGCTGTGACAAGTTCTGAAATAAATTAATAGGTAGAGCGGCAAGGCTTCCAGTGGTCAAGTGATGGAATTGATTCCTCACATGTGTATGATTCCTCTGACACATGTGGTTCCAGTTCTGTTGCCACCGGATCTCTCCTCATCTTTTCTCCTCTTTCTAAGTCACACTTTTTATTGCCTTAAGTGCTCTGTAAATCAAATAGACACTTGTGCCGCCCCCTGCTGCATTACGGAAGGCATGAAAACCGCAATGTCCAATTTCTTTATAGAAAGAATGCCTGTCTGCTCTTAGCACAGACAGGTACTAGCATTGGCAGGGAACAAAGGCTGGACCAGAAAAGACCTCTGATTCCATATGTCAAGGTCTACAAGACATCTTATTGCAGATAAGTGCTGGTTCCATTGTTCACAGTCCGGATGATTTATTTTAATCTGGGTTATTGATTTTGCTAGCGCTGGTTCTGGGAATCATTCTGATTCACCATAAAAATCCTAAATCCTTAATTTAAGCAGGACATCAACAAAGCCATTCCTTATAGAAAGACAGAACTCTCCATCGCCCATTACAATATTAACTGCCCAGACCTCCAAGAACCTCAGCATCCTGGCTAATGACAAGCTGTCATCTACAGGGAAATTGATTCAGTTACCAGGACCTGCATGTTCTTACTTTACAACATCCAACAAATTAGCCTTTCCCTCAAAAACCACAATACTCAGTTCCAGGGTCATGTAATGTCTTGCCTGATTTAAAGCAACCCACTTCTGGCTAACCTCTCCAAAATTTCAATAAAACCACTAAGAATTATTCAAAATTCAGCTGCTTAGATAGTATTTAACATCTAAAGCATGCATTCATGATCAATTATCTACATATTTCATCATGAAAAGTGTAAATGTAAATTTTTAGATTTTATGAATTGTAGATTATGTTCCGTCTGCTCTGCAGATCAGGAGTACTAGTGTTTTCCAATATTGGCAGTATGTGGTTTTATGCTTTTAAGACTCTAATACTTCTGCCATGTGAATCCCAAGTACATATGATTTGTTGATCACATGACTGTACTTTGCCTGTCTGCTGAGAGAAGTTATTGTACTGGGATTATCATATGACTGAACAGCGCTAACAGTTTTTAAACCCTAAAAAACACCATGCTCACGTACAAAACAATATTGTGGCCCCGTCTGATTGTGGAGGTTACTGTAATCACCCGAGTTATGCCCTTGGTCACTTCCCAGCATGGCTGGAACATGCCCAGAGCATCAGTCACAATTGCCCAAATTCAACCTTGATATGTTTTCTTAACACATAACATGCTAGGCTGTGTTTAACTGATCAGCAGAAACAGTGAACAAAAAATAACATGGCTAGAACACAAGAAGTATGAAAATCACAGGCAATTTATATCAGTATCCCAACACCATTTACCCGTAGTCTGCATGGTAGTGCCATGACGGTCTGATTGGCAGCTTTGCAAAATCATATTAGTCTGAATGAATAGCAGCGAGGAGGTAGTTAATTTGAGAGGAGAAGTGCTGCTGGCCCTCACAGCTGGGCAGCTGGCTCGGTGGGAGACAGGGCTCTCTGTTCCAGATCAAGTGCTCCAACCCTGGTTGAGTTGTGTCTTTGGGTCTCTTCACATTTCTAGCAAAGGAAAGCATAAGCTACAAAACATACTTATGCTTATAATCAAAGCAAAAACAAACTCACTTCTATTTTTATTTTCAGCTCTGCTTCCCATCACAGTTACACTGTTTTGGATGGCTCTTTGAGCGCTGCTTTGAACCCCACTGAATATAGAAATGTTCGACTTCCTGCAAGCAGAAGTTCATTGACGACATAGAACCAACAATACATTTGACATGCTTTGCCTGTTGCACTTTTCAACTTTCAATGGGTAGCAACACTCTTCTTCACTTCTAAACAGCAACAGACGCCAGTGTAACGTTTCACAGAAGACAAGGAGTGGTGGTAAATGTATACTGGGTTAAAGGGGATGATGGGGTTGGCTTGATTCATTTGGCACTGTTTTAGTGGTTTAGCCTAAGCCCGCAACATCAGCTGACCTGCCTTGCTCACAGTGAAGGGGCAAGAGAGAGAACATTAGGTTACACCAACAGCTCACAACTGACGGCCAGTACTCCACTACTGTGCCTCTGATGGAATGAGAAAGAAAGTCACAGAGAGAGAGAGGCAATGGAAATTAAGGAAAAGAGTGTAAGGGACCTATTTTTCAGTAAAGAAAACAGTGCTTTCGGTTCTTGTCAAGTTTACTCCTTAGCCTTAAAGAAAAATGTATTGGATCTATTTACTTTTTAAAATGAGAGACGATGATGGTTATAGATTTTAAAACTCTTGATGAGTCCTAAATGAATGTGTGGCTGACTTTTCTAAGAGATGGATAGTTTAAAACAGGCTGATGGTCCCTGCAGGCTTAGGAAAAATAAGACCCAGCCACTTGTGGGCACATCACAGCGGAGTTGCTCCCGTCAATCCCATCTTCAGGTATTTTTCTTGAAGTGTTCTTGAACACTTGAAGTGACAGGTATAAAAGGGAGGACGTGCTCCTGACAAGGTCTACAAGGCCCCAGTGCTGGAAATAATTTGGAGCCCTGAATTGCACCACCTTTGCCCCCTTGAATCTGCCTTCACAGCCCCCTCATATTAAATTTCCCAACCAAGTTCACAGCTTCTCCTGAAGAGTGTGTGAGAGAGTGTGTGTGAGAGGGTTTGAATGGTTTGAATGGAAGTGATCTTATACAGCTCTCTTTATGTGACACACTCCCTCTCTGGATTCTGCCCTCTCTTCCACACTCTAAGCATTACAGGGCTTGGTTTCCATACCACCTGACATGCACTTTGCACGTTGTTCTATGGGCTAGCAGGCATTTTTGTTTTTACTCTACACCTCCTGCCTCACCATGCTACACGGAATCAGGACCAACACTATGGCCTCCGCCCCATAATGAAAAAGAATGATGGAGAGATAGGGAGAAAGAACAAATAACAAGTGAATGGAAGTATTGAGTCCAGTCCAACAGTCATCCATAATCACTGTGTGGCTGCAGGTGTCTCAACCCCCGCCCCATCCCAGCCGCCCATCGCAATTTCAGATATGCTTACTTTTCCCACGGAAATGCTTTTATCCGGCGTAGGGTTACTGCAAAGCAGCACAGACATGCAAAAGATTTGAGGAATTTCACCCCCATCAAAGTGACTATGCCAGTTTTTATTCATTTAATTAGACAAGGGGAGAGTAATGAGGAGAGTCACAGAAAGTGACTTTCAGAGAAAGAAAGAGAAAGGGCAAACGAGAGAAAAACTAAAGAACCAAGTGTACTCTCCTCAATCTATTTAAAATCCTTGAAATGAAACTGTGAACTTACAGCATGCTGGCATCTAGTTCTGAGGTGACCTTAAAGCTGTGTTAGAAGGCTGGGTGATGTGAGAGGTGAGGAAAGACCAGCATACCTGTGCTTCATCTTCAGAAGTTGTGGTTGGTAGGATCACATTTACATGGTGAGAAGAAAGAAAATCTCAGAGTCAAAGATATTAAAAATTTACCTTCGTAGCTGATCCTAGAGATCTCACATACCAGAGGCTTTCCTTCAAGCCGTTGCAAGTCGTTGTGAACGGCTAATAGAGTGTTGCCTCTCTATAACAACAATTATGCCACCTTAAGTGTGGAGTAATGGCTCATACAGACCAGTCTTTTTCCACTTCAAAGAATAATAATACAGATGAGGGGGAGAAGAAAGGTCTGGCCAATGATTAATAGGACATTGTTTTCCGTCTGCATTTTTCATTACTCAAAATAAAGTTTTTTTCTGGTTTAGGATTTGTTTTGCCACAAACAATGTTAATTGTTTCAGAGTTATTTGTTTTAAGGGTCGTAGCTGACTTTCTTTAGAGAAGCCAAATTGCTTTCGCATGAGGCGTCTTAGAGCCTACCATATGCCTCAGAGATTCTTTTGTGAATGAATGTGAGTATGCGAGACCGGGTGTGAGAGAATGTGAGAGAGCATGTGTGAGAGAGCATGTGTGAGAGTGTGTGAGAGAGCATGTGTGAGAAAGAGCATGTGTGAAAGTGCTTGTGAGAGAGAGTAAGAGCGTGTGTGAGAAAAAGTGAGAGAGGGTGTGTGAGAGAGCATGTGAGAAAGTGTGAGAGAGTGTAGAGTGTGTGTGAGAGAGTCTGTATGAGAGAGTGTGTATGAGAGAGTGTGAGGGTGTGTGTGAGTATATGTGTGTAAGTGCATGTAAGAGAGTGTGTGTGAGAGAGTGTATGAGTATATATGTGTAAGAGCGCGTGAGAGAGTGTGAGAGAGCATGTGTGAAAGTGTGTGTGAAAGCGTTTTGTGCTTTCCTCGCCTCATCTCTCCATAATTTGAACACAATGAAAGTTCACTTCTCTATCGTGTCCTGTCCTGGATGGCCTAATTCTGGCCATGGGAATATTAAACACATGCTGCTCACACACCATTTCCTCCAGAAATCAAAGCCCGGGGTGTCGTGAGGGTTGCTCCAGGCGAAGAATAAAGAAAGAAAATAAAAGCTTTGAGGTAAAACATGATGGGAATTCTACATTCTTGCCATTATGATGTTGTCAGGCTGATCTTTACCTGCCTAATTACCTGAAATGGAGAAAGCTGTACAGTAAGGACAAAGACCACCCTTTTAAAAATTGTATTTCAGTTTGCTGAAGAAATTTGTGGAAAAAAATTACCTCAGTCTGAAAGTATAGTCCTTAAAATCTTAGTTTGTCTGGACTGAAAAAGCAAGTTGCTACCCAACACCTTAACTGAAATTACAACCCAGAACACCTTAATGCTTCCACTCTTTAAGGTGGTTGATGATGGGAGCAGCTGATAATCCCCGCCACGCTTCCTGAAGATAATGGAACGCAGGTCTGGAATGCCCATTTAGATGCTACTGGGAACAGGAAGAGGGTGCTGATGGTTGAGTGCATACCTTGCGTACAATGCGACCATAGCAGTGTGTGCTGATGAAAAATAGAGCCCTGGTAAAGCGCTTCATGTAATTTTACAAGGGAGTGAATTGGTGGAGGAAGCTCTCACCCATGATGGACATAAAGGGCGAGGGGCCCTCCCCCAACGGTGAGTGGCTGGGGAGTTTGCGGTGCTTTGCGTGCCATGGCAGAGCTGTGTGCCGACAGTGTAGTCCAAAAGCAATTACACAGGGCAGCCCTGGCCACATTTTACCATCTGTCTGTGCCACTGGGCCCATCCCTGTGCAACCTTTAGTTGGCCATCAGCAGCTGGTTTCTGGGCCTGTGAAATGGTCCATGCCAAATCTGAAAGTTCAACGTCTTCTAAATCAGAACAAATTTACTGTGGGACTAGGGGAATGCAGTTGAACACGTATGACTTCTCATGTATGACTACTCTAAAATAACCTTCAAAACCTTCTCTTCATAATGGGAAAGTTAACCTCCATCACTGGATTCCTATATTAAACCTCACAGTATTGAGGCTGAGAGTAAAACCTCCCAGATGTTGAACCCTTGGGAACCCTTATTTAAACAAAAAGTCAAGGATCACCTTGGTATCTTTAATTTAGTCATTTTACAAAAGATAATTTGTGATAAAAAGCTCTAGACTATCTGTTGATTGTTTCTGCCAGTAATTGTGATGCTTCTCCAGACTAAGTTAGGACTGTGTGCTATGTGTGGGTTTTCCATACATTTCTTCATCATCGATTCAAAGAATTAGGCCTCTCTTGGCATGACTGCCAAGGTACAGTCATGCTGAAGCTACACCACAAGGACGATCCAGAGATGATACTATCAGTCTCCAATTTGCTGTCTTTTACCTCTAAAATACTGTAATGGTAAGTTGCCTTCAGAAAATGGTGAATTCAGAAATGATGGATTCCTTCATGAGTGATCGAAAAGGTTTTAGCTCAAATACTGCACAACAAGCGTTCACCCAGTGATTAGCAGAGCTTATTGCAATAAGGAGATCTTAACAGCATCATTTATGAATGTACCAAAAAATGTTTAATAAATAAATGGCAAACATGTGTGTCAAGATTGTCTCACTTTCTCTGACAAATCATGGTAGCATGGTAGAAAGTCACAGTCTTGTAGCAAAGATTCCCTTCAACTGGGTCTTGGTCTGAGGTATTTTGAAGAACCAGAAAATACTTCTGGAAACCATAAAGGCAGCATGAGGGGGATAATACCCAAGTAATTACAGATTGGTTCAAGTTCAAGGAAAACCTGGCAGGGACTAGCAGGATCGAGGAAGGAGATGGCTCGTGCTTTGTCTGAGCTCCTCCAGAATGTTGTAGTCACCTGAACAGGGTGGCTCTTTATGCACAGACAGTTGTCCACCAGACTGTTGTTGATTTTGTGTCTCATCCCTTGGCATCCCCTCCAACAAAAACCCCATTGGCAAACTAATGGGGTTTGCCACCGCACCAGGGCTTGGTGGAGGTGAGCAGATGTGTGGAACAGGTGCAAAGCATGCTGACAGCATGGTGAGTGATGATGCTCTTAGAGACAGGTTCCTCTGTCTGTGCTGGTTTACAGTGGCCTGAAGGTCATATATAAACACAGGAAAAGACCTATCTGCTTTCTCCCTTCTCCCTGCATTAAACAGAAAAATGGCAAGAACACAACTTACTGCAAGGACAGTAAACCTGCTGTTTACAATACTTGCTATCATCCCCAGCTCCAAAGGACAATCACTGCTTATTAGTTATATCTTAATCAAATCAATGCTGCTCTTTGTGATGCAAAGAGGCACACAAGCTACAAAGGATGTGATTTCAGTGTTTCAGTGTGTAATAACCTTGAACTATTGTCTTTTGAGCATGGCACACGTTTTAGGTTCTGATAACTCATGGTTTTTCAGGGCTTGGATGTGAGGGCTTAAATTATTTTTGTTACATTGTAATTATTTGCTTACTTCCTAGTAAGGAAATACACAAAATGAGAAAATAATGTCTCATTGATCTCTAAAGCAGACACTTTCTTTAAAACTGTCATTATTATTAGAATTATTGTCAAAACAACAACTTTGGCTTGTAAACATTGCAAGCCAATAGTTAGGTTAAAAAAAAACAATAGTTTAAAGTAAATCACATCACAGTATGTTTATTATTTAAGATTTTTGAAGAGTATGATGGCATGTCAGGACCAAGATTTTATATAATACTAACAATTAGGTAAAGTTCTGTGGTTTGTGATACACTGAAAAGAGAAACAAATTAATCTTTATTTAATCTAAACTATTGCTGCCTTGTGAATCTGCAATGTTGGGATCTTGGAAAAATACTATATTTGATGATAAATTATAGACCAGCATGCCAGAAATGTCATATACGAATGTAAAATATTACCTAGCTACATAATTATTTCAAAGTGAGGCCTGTGATTACATCTTTTTTTATGGGCAATAATTTTCTCTTGAAATCTTGTAATAAATTCAGTTTTTCCATTTCTTCATGCTCTGAATTTGTACTTATAATTAAGCTTATCTTTAACTTTATGTAAACTATTTGCTTTATCTATCAAAGCAGGATGACAGGAAAGTATGCACCATTCTAGTCTTGTGCAAATTTCTTACAAGGCTGATATCAGTTTTCTGGAAGAGCTTAAAAACTATTAATCATTCCTTTCTGTTTTTTTCTATACTCTCTTCAGTGTCAGTCGTCTTATTACATAATTTCAATGCACAGTGACATCTTTTCAAAAGCTCTATAACAGAACTTCTGTGATTTAATACTTGGTGCTGCACTAGCACATATGACTGACATCACTTCAGGCATTGACATTTTGTTTACTTACCTTATAATGTATATATATTGTTCCTTTTGAAAGTTCCTTTGAAGTTGAATTGGAATGTGATTGAAAAACTCTGTATATGCATTCTCCTTTATATAATGATCTGAATTACATTACACATAAAAGCCAAATGTTTTGTGAAATAAATGTGTCTGCTTTCAGAACAGAATGATACTACAGAGCATTACTGCACATTATTACAGATACAATAGGAACAAAAACAAGTTTTATTTTACATCTGTCAGTGATATTTTGCAGACATTGATATAGACCCTGGATAAGAATGGCAGTGATGTAATTGGACCCATGCACATATCAACCTTGTAGACATGATGAGAACTTATTTGCTTCATTAAAGGTGCATAACAGGGCAACTCGCTGGCAAATACCCCAACAAAGCCTTTATTGTCTGACACATGTTTTCCATAAACCAACTCCAACCCCATTTCTCCTTGAAAACATGGTCCTCATGCAAACTTCACTGTTGGTTATCAATGTCCTAAACAGAAGTTGCTGTTCCTGTAACGAGGATCAACAGACTACCAAGTCTCCTTTGGAAACACTGCATCTTTCGAGTCAGAAAACAAAGCGGAACTATAGAAGCAAACAATGAATACTACAAAGGGTAACACCTCAAATAAAGTAAATATGTAGACAAGAAGCAGATGCGTCAGGACAGGACATACCCTTAGTCCAATAACACAAGTTTCATTTGACTGGATCATGCAAACGTTTGACTCACACGTGTGAATGAAGAGAAGTATCCTGTGAATGTTTATGTCACAAAAAGTGTGGAAATATAGGAAGAATCTTGAAGTCTTTTCTTGGTGGTGGGGGGTTAACTTGAGGAATAGGAGAACTGTATTTGTATCTATATGGGTTCCAAAAAAACACTTCGGGCCATGTGAAATGGAACCCTAATTCCCAGGAATGCTATTTCCCCTCTAAAAATGAGGCAAAAATAGAGCCTTATTGTGATAGAGGATGAAATCTGCCCCTAGCTCTCAGGTTATGGGTTAGGTTGGGGAGGGGAGCGGGGGTTGAAATAAAACAACAACTAGAAATCTCGAAGGGCCCCTTCGCCCCCTTACCTTCTGACATGCAATCCTTTAAACACACAACATAAGTGCTGTACAAACCAGTGTAGCCATACCCAAACCACGGCATTCAAATGAACTGGCCTCACAGGCCTTTGTCGGCCAAGGAAGAATCCTCTCCAGTAAAAGATACCCCCTACATAGTCTGTGATGGCAGAGCGCGAGCTGCGAATGGCTGCAACATTAAAGGCACTTTATAGCTCCTGCTAGGTGTTCCTTTTTTAAAGGATTTTTTTGGCCCTGAGAAACATTTAATGATTTTTGTTGCTTTTTCCTTGTTAACGTTCAGTCAATGGGGTAAACATAGCATGGCAAGCTATGTGGTGGAAGGCTGGGCTGTGGTGAGAGTTTACCTTAAAAGCAAGAATGGAATCCTGACTTACACGAAGTCGGGGGGGGAAAAAGCTTGAAAAAAAGACGAAATTATATGAAGACGAGGAAGAGAGTTTTCTGCCCACTCTTATCAAAACTGAAACTCGTTACTGCACTTTTATTGGAGAAGGTTAAGGTAAGACACAATTCAAAGTCATGGGTACTAAAAATACATTTAATCAGTTTCTCTTACAGGCAGAAGAGCCTAAAAAAAGCCTGAAAAAGAATTATAATCAAATGATCCATTTGTCATTGGATTAAGGCAATCACTGTCATAGCAGTGAAACGTCTATCCACAGCCCTCAAAATTTACAGTGACAGTCCATTTTCAAGCAATGGTTGTATGTAAACAAAGCTGTAGCCAAATTTTGTGCCAGGATCAGATACTACAGTGGAATACCAGCTATAATTCAGAGACTTTGTTGACGTCTCCCCCTGCTTTTAGAATCTGTGTAATGAGCAGGAGGCCCCATCAGGCCTGCCATGCCTCCCAGTGAGGGGGTGGGGCACCTGGGCCACAGCTGCCAGGTGTTTGGGCCGGGTCAGCGGAGGAAGGAATGCAGGTCCCTTGTTAGTGTTCCCCAGGGCTGGCAGGCTGCAGGTTGGCCTTGGTGGAGGAGTGCTCTTGTGGTCGCTGGTAAAATCTGAAGAAGCACTGTGAGAATAAGGAACAATGGTGACATACAGGAATGGAGCAAGGTGACTGGAGGGACAACATAGCAGGCAAACATTGGAAGGGGACCTTGAAGGTGACCAAAGTCAAGGCCCTAACATTAAATAAAGCAAAGAATTGTCCTGCCCATCGGGACGTGACCAGTGCAGGAGCGGTCAGACACAAGCCAGTTTACAACTTTAAGTTTTGCATTTTTGGACAAAATAAGCAGTGGTAAAGAATTTAAACCTCAAAACGCCAAGTGTCCCAGAGTTGCCTGTTGGTTGGCATGTCTCCAAGCCACATGTCAAGTATGAGACAAATGATGAGGTAATGTATACAAACTGATGCAAACATTTAGTTGGGTACTTAAATGTCAGCAATGCTATACTAGCAGAGTTCTTTGCATGGCCCCCTCCCATGGACCCTCTGTTTTCTCCCCAGAATTAGCCTAACTAGACCCATGTATCTGCCCCTCCCCCCTCTCTCTGTCAGTGCTACTGGTAGCGCCTCTAAGGAACCAAACCAAAATCATCATATCAGTGTTTTCTTTCTCAAGCAACTGGAAGAACCAGATGGAACAAAGTCTATTAAAGGTAAATAAAAATCAGAAAGATAAAAAAAACAACCACATCCTACACTTCCTTTTGTTTCAAGACTTTGAGAATAACTATACACTATAACACTATACACTAATAGTTTATTATTTTTTGTAATAACAATTCTGCAACGAATAGATGACAGATAATCAACAAACAACTGTTCTTCAGAGTTTCGGGAGGTTTAGCCTAGATGTTAAAATTGATTTCAAAACTGAGTGAAGAAATAGAAAGATAAAACGTATTTGACAGTGTTCTTGCGCCTCACACTATCCTGATCAATAGCACTTTTATCTCATGTGGCAAAGATGCAACTCTCTGGCCTTTGGGGTGGGCTGTAAATAATACATACCAAGACAACACACGCATAAATTCAGCGATATGTTCCTTTTGAATTGTAATTACTCATCTGTCACACTCTGAGACTGGGCCACCATAATCAGCAAAATGGACTGTAGTGGATTGTAATGTCCCCCAAATTGCTAGTGTCAAATCAGATCTCAGAATAACCTGGGGAGCTATTAGTGACGCCACCATCAAAACCATCTTAAATTAGTCTCAAGGAGCCATTGATCAAAATAAAGCTACAAAAAAGTTATCAAGTATATTGTAGCGTTTTTCGGGAGAGCTACTTCTCTGCGCAGTTTCAAGCACGAGACCGACACTGTTTAACAGGAATTAATGCTCTTTATTTCGCACATGCGCTTACAACCGCCTTGACAAAGGCAGAACTGGCAGTGCAAAGAACTGACAAGCACACAGAAACACACAGAAAGCCCTCACTCGCTCAAGCGAACACGCCCGCGGTGAGGGAACAGAACCTTAATCAACATGAACATGAACATAACATGAACGACTGGGCAAACTGCCAGCGCCCTCTGAATGGCGAACCCCCTGCTCAGAGGACAGGACATGGACATGAATTCCACACTGTTAGTATTCAAGTTGACAGTAGGAGTGAAAGCATATAAAATCTTCTGTACCTGTTATCAGATTTAATGTGCACTTTTTCAGAGTAGCTCTGGTGCATAACTTTGTCAAAACTAGATGGATTTTCCAATACTGCAAAGTGTGGTATGTTAAAAAACGATCCCTGACACTTTGCTTTTTTTCTTGGAGAAATGCAAAACATATTTGATTAAATGTCAGAAGCACCAAAGTCAAATCTTTGCACGCAAAGAGAAGGCTTTAAAGGTCTGGTTTTGAACAAAAATGTTTCTGGGACTTTGTGCTGGAATTGTCAGACACGTTGCGTGTGTTTCCACAATGAAGTGCCTGTTCTCTGTCCCTGGAGTAAGTTCCTAAATATGTGCACCAATCCAGACACCATTAACCTAGCAGTACCAGTCAGCGTGGCTTTATTAGCCCACTGGAGAGGTGTACAGCCGAGGCGCAGAGAGCGGCTTGCTGGGCACCAGCGCTGCCAGACCGTGGCACCAATCCTGGTGCCCTGGCATCGTCGGTGAGTAGCCGAGAGACTGTCGCAACTGGAGTGTGCCAAGCTGAACCTGAACCCTTCCTACCCCACCGTACTGCAATACAAGCCACAGCTTGTTACCATGGCGGCTCATGTGACAGCGCGGGGGGAAGTGGCGTTTCCGTCCTTGCATTGCCACCGGTCACACCAGGGCAAGCACAGTAAAACTCTTTACAACAACAGCACAATACTGAATAAAGGCAAAAACTAGAAATGCGGCTCCCTTTCATTCACGTGTTAAGTTGTTGTGTTTCTTCTTCTCTAACATTTTTTTAAAGGTTTTGAAGACAACATTTTAAATTATAAAACATTATTAAACAAGCAGTTGCAATTCCTTTTATTTTATTCAGTAAAAACAAATACTCTGCCTTGGCTACTATACGACTGAAAACTAATTTGCATTAGTCTTTACAGTTTTTACCAAAACCCTAATCAGTCCTAATTTGCTCCCAAGACAACAAAAGTCATCATGTAACTGTATTCTGTGCACTCAATTCATCATCCCCTGTTCAAGCAACAACGTCCTGTAATAATTATTGTTATTTTTTAATATAAAAATTTCCCTATATATTATATTTGGCCTGCCTTACATTGATGGACGTTTGAGGTCATAATGCTATGGGCAAAAGGAGGACATTTTTAAAAAGTCCTAAAAGAGATAGAGACAGTTCCCGGCTGGAGTTCGCACTACAGAGTAAGTGGTGACAGATGTTGTGTGACTGTCTAACTGAAGCTTGGTGTCTGGATTTTCTCATCCCATCACCCCGCCCGCACATGGCAACACGCCAACGCATTTATACAATAAAAACACACAATGGTCTTAATGCTTAATATGTGTTCAGGTTGGTGCAAGAACAAAAGATTTAACCATTTCAGTGGCCCTGTAGTGTGGAACAGACTGCGTATCCTCATGGGGCCTACTTTAGCCCCTGAGGAAAATCAGCACTATATTCCCTAGGGGCCTGTCAAGCGCACCTGACTCTCAGAGTTTAATAGCCAGGGTGCGGCCATAGAGTGAGATCCATCACCAGCGCCTCCTGGTTCCAGTAAAGGTGAGTTTATTTGGCTTGATACGCAGTCTGCTGCTCTTATTTTCACAGGTGCCTGTACTGTTGAATTTATATCCCAGTTCATGCTTTCCCTGGCAGATACAAGGCCTCAGTTGTCCAGAATTTCCCCTCTTGAACGAGGCCTAGATTAGTTTGGAAACTTAACGTTTTTTTTACACTCTGCTGTCTTTTCATTTTTTTGTAAAACATTAAATACAGTACATACACTGCATACACTGCATATATATTTAAAGAACTGGATAGTCAGTAAATGTTTATTACTTCATTTTAAAAGTATCGGACAAAAAAAGGTCATCTGTAATAATACAAAATTTTAAGTGGTCTTAAACTGTCTAAACTGGACCCACTCATACCTAACATCACTCACTGCAGATATCTGGGACACAGATACAGACACATCCTTCCTTAATGTTGGGGTTTGGCTTTAGAAAATCAATATTCCTTATCATGTTTTTTTGACAGGAACACAGTTTTGACTGGGGTCTTGTACATTGAAGGCTAGGGCATTCGTCAAGATCTCGTAACAGGGTTGGAAAGTGTCACTTCATTCATGAATTCCAAGCCAAACAAAAACACCATCCAAACGTATTAACTACAATGTTTTGAATAGTAAAAAATTATTAACATCATAAACCTGGATACAGTTTACAATAGAACAATGAACTTCCAAAATCACAGCTAAAATCACAGATCCGGTTCATTTTCCACGTGGAAAACTGGAAATAAACACCAGCACAGGTATAATATCTGTAGCATTTTCTATTAGGATTCACTCTATAGTACAACAAATTATATTCATACTGTTTAGTTTGCTTAGGTTCTGTACTAATAAATGGTTAGAGTCCACACTTCTTTTCATTTCTTCAATGAAGAATCTATAATCATCACGATGGTTTGAGGTAGATCTCAAAAAGAGCACCCATCCTGTGCACATCAGAAGGATGAGACTTAATATGTGATGTACTCCGGTCATACTACCATGTTGCTATGCAGTATGTTCCTGAGTTTGCCTTATAAAAAGACAGAAAGACAGAGAACAGAGAAACCCAGAAATCTAATTTTTTCCATTATCTAAACATTAGCTGTGTGTGGTCAACCTTAATATCACTTAAACGTCTTCTGGCTCAGGGTTAGCACTATTTGATACCGGCTTCAATACCATCTCTCTAAGGCCTAAATCAATTAATCATATCACAGTTTTTCCTGCACCCCCCTCTCTTGCTCCCCAATTTCTTATTCTCCTGTTTCTTTTTCCATCCACCCCCTCCCCTCTTCCTACTGGGAATGAAAATGCCTCTGTGACCTTTCACATGTGGTCAGATGGCAACAATCACTCAGGGCTTTGGTGGACAAATTAATCCAGTGAGGGTGTGCTGGCTGTCCGTACAACGGCAGGCTCAGGGACTGCTGGGACTAAATGCCATTAGGTGGACCCGATATACAGATGGTCGGCTTTGCTTAGCTTTTGTTGCAGGTATATAAGGACAAAAAAAAATTTGGGAGCGAGGAAAGAGAGATGTGGAGAATAGTTTTACCTACACCCTGAGATCTGTGTCCTGCAGATAGAATCTTTGTTGAAACTGTTCCCTGTAGCTGCTCATTAGTTCATGCTTCATTTTATACTTTTAGCTTTTTATCATTGTTTTGCTGCAGTGTTCCATAATTCTGGAGTATATATCAAACTTGGGGAGGATATCAAGCTTTTAGAAAAGCTTTCTTACTGACCTTCCACTAAATTGGCTGAAATCTCCCAGGCATCTTTCGTATGTGTGCCTGAGCATGTCCATTCCTATCACTGCCTCTCAGGGTAGGGGTCATCATGGTTTATGGCCTAAAAAGATTCAACATGTCTCTTGGAACTTTAGCTGAAGTTGGAGAGAGCTGGAGAGGAAAAGAGAGAAGGAGAGGAGAACAGGGTCAAAAGGAGGGAGAAAGCATAATGAGTCACCATGGCATGGATCTCAATGTATCTGTGAGGGTTGAATTTGTTGAGGGTTAATTAGCCAGATTTTAAAAAATGAGCCACTGACAGCATCCAGACCGCATTCTAGCTTATTCAGACAGTATGCTTGGACAGGAGACTTTAAACTCCCAAGCTTTGCCATGATTTATTTGAAAAAAAGCTGTGCCACATGAGTGTTCCTTTTACCTTTGTTATTTTGAGGGTGTCTTTTTTTGAAAAAAAAAGGTAATTTCCCTTGCAGTTCATTTGGTGAGACACACCTGCCCAGCTGACAGATATCATGCCAATGACAGTGACAGTCAGTCAGGAACTGTTAAAATGAGCTTTTTATGGTAGCTTTGTCGATCAGTTCGGCTTAGTTTAACAGAGATCTAAAGGCCGAACACAACACTGTGTGCCATGAGAGCAAAGGGTTTAAATGTCCGCATGGCACAATGAAACTTATTTGCTCTCTGCGACTCTTTCTTTTGAAAGAAGGCTAATAAACATTGGCACCACCCCTTGTATGGAAACAAAATTGATTTGTGTTTGTACTCTTAAAACCTCAGAGTATTTCACCATGGGACCTACTCCATCCTGGCCTTTCTCTGACCAGACCCTGAAAAATGCGAGTTGGGAATGCACTGCTTTCTGCTTTACCATGAACAAATTCAGAATGGTCTCAGTTCTCAGTTCTGTTCTCTTCTTCACTCATATACAGCGCAATAACAACTATATCATTTTAGATTAACCAATAAAAATTGGAGCCGATGAAATGTAAAAGTATCTGTTTAGATGCATGTAAATTCTCTCTTCTTTTAGGTCTGTGGTTCAACCAGCTAATAATTTCTCTCTTCTTTTTTAACTGAGTTCAGCTAAAGCGTATGGCCTAGGGGGTTGATTAGAATGCATTACACTGGTGCCGTGACTTGGATACTTGAAGACTGATGCTTCCGGTTTGCTGATGTTGCTGCAGGTCTTTATATGGGGAGAGGGTAAGCGGGGCTCATTGTGAATTAGCTTGTTACTGACAATTTACTTCACCAAGAATTGAAGATAAGAGAATGATTATTTCATAGCGCTAAAGACTTTGGCTCAATGAGCTAACCGTTGCTCTTGCCTGTAAAAAGGTTGTGGCACCTTGTGTTTGATTCCTGGCTGTGATAAGTGGTGATAATGTATAAGTTAGTTAGTGTTAAAAAGTTGGGGGTTGGACTGGGAGTGTCTTACTCGCAGTTGCTTTGTTACCAAGTTAATTTATATCACATGCATAGGTTGAGTAGGTGGGTATAGTCTCAAGCCTGATGCCTGGCTTCACTAGCACTGACTTCAACCTGTAAGCCTTCGCATTCTAGACTAGTGCCATCGGATGCATTCCCAATTCCTGTAAAACTGTAAAAAATCCCTGACATTTAAGCTAAAACAGAAATTAACAACCAAACAACCACAACACGCTGGACTGTAGCCTTCTGTACACAAGATCCAGAGAGCAGGAATTCCAGCCAATTAAATGATTAAGCTCATTACGCTGCTTAAAGATGAACAGAGATCAAAGATGCGCAGCTAAAACTGCTGATCCTCACAAACAGACGGATGATAATTTGATTATGTTACACGTTCTGCTGATGACAAGGGGGATGGTGGAGAAAACACCAGTCTGTCTATGTTGAGTCAGAACCTAGTGGGTGTGCTTTAAAAAATAAAATAAACATAAAAAAACCTTTTATTGAAATGCTTTCCATCATTGTTGTCATATTACAACTGGAAACATTAAAAAAACTGGAAGACACAAACATGGAACCACTTCCATGCATGTTAACACTGCCCTGGTTGTCCTTGTTTAAGAGCTTGTTTTATTTAAGCTGTGAAAAGTGAAACTCTCACAAGTTAAATCAGACACGCTAACCCCCCTGCCCCCTTCCAGTACCTGTTCTATACAATTAAAATTGTCTTATATAATCAACCTTGAATTATTATTATCATTATTATGATATAAATGGGCTTGGAAGCCTTATCGATTGAGCCAAGAAATTTACTTATTTAAAAAAAACCCTAATTGCAGTTATCCTAAATCTGCTGAATCTGATACTGCTATTCATTGTCTGGATAAAACGAATAAGGTTAACTAATAAGGTTGTAAACCTTTAGTAAATGAATGCCTGTTGCCCACACTTTTAATATTTAAAACAAATCAAGACTTTAAAAGCACAATTCAGGTTGCGATTTTGTATGTACACATTCAGTATTAACAGATTTATAAGATGATATCTAATTAACAACAAAACTGAATAAGGACTCATTAAGAATTCATTAAGAAGCAAGGTGGGACAAAAACTAGAAGACACTTTCTGATTTCTGATTGATCAGAAAAAATCATGTATTTTTTCCAAATGCTGAGACATATTATCTTAACATTGTGGTCCTATAAAACCCCCATGTATGCTTGGGATGGCCAGATGAAACTCAAATGAGACACCTGCTTCCCAGTTGGTCTTACTGAACACGCTTCAGCTTGTGAGGTAGGACTGGAGCCAAGTGGTCAAGAAGCCCATCCCTCAATGACAGAGCATATAGAAAACCAGGATGTTTGGCTGTCTGCTGGGACCTTCCTAATCCCATCCTACAATGCATACTCTACAACTTTTGTGCAACTTTTTGTTCATATAAAAATCTAACTGATAAAAAGGAAAAGAGGTAATCTAATGAATCTAGAAATAATGCTATTGCTTTTCTGTCTGATCACAACAGTCCAGAAAAAAGGGACAGCATGCTAAATTTCATAGTTGTCATCTGAAGAGGTGAATTAATGAGCTCCCAATAAATTTCACCCCCCTCTTATGTTCCCATGGCAAAACTTAGCATACTCATCTACAGCTCCCCATGAATCAAGAGCAAGCACTGGCACTATCCTTCCGTTGGCTGACACATCTCTTCACTTCAGCATGGTAACTGCAATCTAACTGCCCTTCCCGATAAGGTCAAAGTGAGACCTCCCCCACCTTAATGACTAGATGTTCTAGACCCAGTTATTAGACAACAGCTGTTGCTGACGAGGCCAAGGGAAGAAATATAACAAATTACACTACTCACAGTGAACTCTCTTCTTAATTAACTGAGCATGTGAACAGGAAAACTTACCAAGAACCTTTTGAGCAACTTTTGGACAACATATATTGTGGAAGGAATTGTTGCTCCAAATAAACTAATATAAACAAAATGATTCCAATACTGGTATGTATCACAGGTACCTATTGTATTTACTATTTTTATCCATTCAAAAGAAGATGCTCAAATTTTGATTGAAAGTTGATATCTACGTAAAAAACGCACTTGACCAGTGGCGTTGAGCCTTTCAGCTAGCAGCTTTCAACACTGCCAAAAACACCCTGCAGTCATACAGTGAACACTGCATTACCTGCTTATCTCAAGAAGCCTGCTGAGTTCTATGAAGGAACTCAGTGTTTGCAGCTGCTCCTATTGATTCACATGGCCCAGCTTGCCAGTGTACTTCTGAGAGGGTCCAGAGTACTGCTTACCCACTGTGCACTTCTTACCCACGGTAAAAGAAACCTGCTTTTCCTGCCACAGTCTACCATTGGGATGTTTTGCTTTCGCTTGCGGTAGCCCTGTTTATTTTCAGCTGGGTGGGGAACCCCCCCATCTCTTTTTTCTCTTCGTCTCTGCTTACCTTACCTTGAGTATTTAGATGATACGGCAAAACACATGCCAGATGAAGGGTCAGGTACACTGTGGCCCGCAGGGGATGTCAGGCCCCCACACAGTTGCAAGCTTCATTTGGATGTCTGATGGAGAAGCCCCCTTCTGCTCATTGTACTGTGAAGCACCATTACATGTGGCCCGGTCCCATTTACTCCAGCAGCTGTCCAGGAAAAGACAAACCTCTGACAGACAATTGTGCACAAACAGAGGCGCAGCATGTATATGTATGTATGTTAACTAATAATTTATTTATTTATTGTTCAAAACTGAAAAGGTCAGTGGTCATTGCAGTGTAGGAAAATATACAATCAGCCCAGATAAATGGATAGAAGCAAACATGTTTTTCCAGCACTATTATCATAGGCAGAAGAAAGAAACTGTGATATTGTGAACTCCATACTCATGCTGCCTTTCTGAGAAGGTGCCAAGTTAAGTTCAGAGTTCACAGAGCAACAGGTTAAGTCTCCGGGATGTGAAAGTTCACGAGACTAAAAGGTGTTCAGTACTACCCCTTTTCTTCCCTCTCCTCTCTGTCCATCTCCACATTGGCGTCAAATGCACTTTTACTCTATGTTTACAAAGACATTTTTCTCAGAAACAAGTCATGAATGAAGTTAACTCCGGTCTCTACTTACTAAAGGTTATCATTTAGGCATAGACCTTTAGGCATAGGCATCATAGCTGAGACACCAGAGCTGTGAGCTGCAGAGCCGTTTCCTGAAAAGAAAAATCTAAATCAAACTAAAAACCAATAGTAAGTAAAATTTGGCAAACACGTACATCACAGATCTGACCTTGCAGCAATCAAATGAATGAAACAGGAAACAAGTTTGGCTTTGGCACTTTCCTCACAAACCAATGCTTGACATGACTCTGTATGGATGGATTGCACATGCTTAAAGGCATGATGACAATTTCACAGTGCCAGCGCTTCATCCAGCAGCGTCTAAGCAGCACATGGCTACATAAAATAACATCAAATGTTATTTTATGAGACGAATCTCACTCTGACAAGTTGAAGGATTTCCTTCTGCTTGTATTCCAATGGGTGGAGCTGGCTATGGATTGCGTTTTGCGTGTCTCAAGAGGAAATGTCTTAACAAGCTTTTTTTGTGTGTAAAATAATAAAACTCATTGCAACAGAGCCATGACCACACTCTGCAGTGAAAATACATTCTCACGGGTCCACAATTCACATAATTTACAACATTTCATTAACAACATTTTAAAAAATTCGAATAATAATAATAATAAAGAAATAAAGAAAAACTGAAACAGGGCAGCCAGGGAGGAGAGAAAAACACCAGGTTTAACACAAGAGTATCCAGATAGATCTTTTGCTGATTAACGTTAAGGTAAGTCATATAAACTGTCAGCCCGCAACAAACAAAACCTTAAAAATGCTGAGACCTGCTTGGTCTCTATCATCTTTTACCAATTTTCCTGTAAACAACAATCATTAAGCGTTTTCTTCATTAAAGCCTATTTCTTTTCACCAAGCTCTTTTAACTGCAATGGTTTTTCTGTGCACAGCATCCAATGCTGTGCGTTTCCCTATTGGTTTCGATAGTGTGCTTTGCTGTGCAACCTCAATCTCCCCTGGCCTCCCATCTTTTGTAGGTTTGTTTCTTTCTTTTAAATGACATGCTGATCCATCCATTCAATCATATACGAGCACGACAAATCACAAAAGGTCCATTTTGCATGAATATGCAAACACATTCCCCACATTCAACAGATTGCTCTGTATGTAATAACTTTTCTTCAAAGAATCTATGATTTTTTTTTCTTCCCAGTCATCTACTATTCATCTAGTTTCACTCAAGGATCGGAACATCTTATCCTCAATCCTCAGGGGACAATACTTGGACAGATGCACATGTACTGCAGGGAAATAAATGACTCATGCCAAGGCATATTACTGTAAATTTCAGTGGAGTAACTGTGCTTCAAACCATACAATTGTTGTGTTTCCTTATTTTATGTGCATTATTTTAAAAATAAAAAACAAGACAAAGAACTAATGATTCAGACAATTCATTTTAACACAATCCAATATCTTTGAAATGAAAGAAGAGAAGATCTTGGCAAAAGAGATAACATTGTCGTAGAAAACATCACAGTCTTGCTAAAATAGTAATAATAATAGCAAAAGAAAAAGAATTAAGGCAAGTTAATGACTGGCATTTTTAACATAATATATGTTCACCAAAGTTTGATGAACAAAATATCTGAGCATAGATTGCTTTTTTGGTTCATTCTGACTTGAGGTTGTTAGTTTTTTAATTTTAAAACTGGCAATGGACTAGAGCCATTTTAATTTTTATGTGGAAAGGAAAGAAAATATAACCATAATTATGATGGCAAAAATGAGGCAACAGAACTGGAAAAGTTCCTGTTAGGGTTACAGTTATCTTGAAATATTTTTATTTTGCTGCTTACCTCAAGTTTGAAATTTGCTGGATATTCACCACTGTTGCTGAAATGTTAAGCATTGTACATTTGCAACATAACCAAAGAGGTGATGACAATACTTTAGAATATTCAGACTAGATATATAGATTTGAGAAATACAAATGTAAGAATTCTGGTCATTTAGGTTTCAGAATCAGTACCACCTTGAAAAAGACAGACAACAATCAAACAACGTCCAACACCAAAAAACAATGTTCTTTCTGTCAATAAAGATACAGGTCGTACATCCTTCAGAGTCTGACCTATCGTAATGACTCCTGTGAGGAGAGGCTGGAGTAGGGACAAAGCAGACCAGGCATCAGGGCAGTCCAAGAGCGGCTCATAGATGGAAGATTGGTGAAGACAAACCATGACGCAATGACAACGATCCTTTTTGACTTCTACTGCAACCCTCCCCCCATGAATCCACAACAATCTGCTCTACTGTGGGGGTAGAAGGCTTTCAGATCTGAGTGTTTTAATACTGGCAACCGCTCGTATTGAGGAACAAACGTGACCAAGAGAGTAGGACAGTGTGTGGCTGGGGATCATTTAAAACGCAAACCTGCCTTTATGTCCATTAGAGCGATGAATTCCAGGGTCAAAGGCGGTCTCATACATACTGCGTTACACCTCCTTAAACACATTTTTTCAGAGATGAACTTTGTAGAAGAAAAAAAGTGGACAGTTTTTTTTCTGTCTTTGTCTAAAAAGGTATCTGTCCTGTTTCTGTGGTCTTTTTAAGGGTCCCTTTTCAAGGCAGACCAAAAACAAAAAACAACAACATAATCGCGCGCACACACACACACACACACACACACAAAAAGAAATAATTGAAAAATCATAAAACATAGTATACACAGAGTGGTCCTTAAAATGGGAACGGGACGCTCAGTTTTAGGGTGTGCGACATTCAAAAGCAGGTTCCATCTCTGTTGGTCAGCACAAGCTGCAGGGATCTCTCATCATGCCTTGCTGCACTTGCCCTTCTTCTCTTTGCGCTGGAACTTCCGCAGTCGCCTTGTCCACACGTCCCTCCACTGGAGAACCACACTGTTCTTGTCAGCCTGCAGTCCAGGCTGCTCTGACCTGTCCCCGCTGCTGCCCATCACCAGGAAGCGCTTGCTCATCTGGATCTTGGGACACTTGCAAGCCAGGTCCTTCATATGGATCCACAGGAAGTGGTCGCCACGCTTCAGCGGCTCCCCACGGCTCTTGTAAACCATGACCACATTGACAGAGAACTTGGCCCAGTCACCTGCAGTCTCCATGTCCAGTACATTCACCTGTACCACTGAGGAGGACACACATACACATTAGATGACCTAAAGCTATGTGACATCTGATCATTAAGTCTAGGCATACAGGTTAGTGGAGCATTCCCATGGTAGTGATACTTCCAAAATATTGTACATCCAGATACTGTGCGCTGTTGATTTGGAAGCCTGGAAGTACAGTAACACTCTGAAGTTGTGTTAATAAAGGATAAAAACAGTCACTGAGTAATTAAAAACTCAGCACAAGTAATAGTATTTCTAATTTATTCCAAATTGAAATAGTTAGTTGAAGAAAAGGTAAATCAACTATTAAATGAATTATAAATATAAGATAGAAGAAACATAATGTTAGCAAAGCTCTTTGGTTTTGCATTAATATTTATCCCAAAAATGTGATTCATAAATTATAAAATGGTTACTGCTAACCTTAGCACCATATATGATCCCACTGCCTAACCTATCCCCATGATTTATGTGGAGAATACGGATTTCATTGAAAAGCACTTCCCAGCTCAAAGACAGATTTCTCACCATAGTCCTTTTTGCAGTACTTCTTCATGTTGATCTTCAGGTTGGACTTCATGGGTTTGCAGTAAGACTCACAATCTATAGGCAAGCATACACACACATTTGTTTTAAAGATACATTTAGAACATACACTATATGGACAAAAGTACTGGGCCACACCGCTTAATCATTGAATTGAGGTGTTTCATTCAGTCACATTACCACATGTGTATAAAATCAAGCACCTAGCCATGCAGTCTGCCTTTACAAATATTTGTGAAAGAATGGGTCGTTCTAAAGAGCTCAATGAATTTGAGCGTGGTACTGTAATAGGATGCAACCGTTGCAACAAGTCAGTTCATGAAATTTCTTCCTTCCTAGATACTCCAGGATCTATTATTGGTATGTTTGCAAATTGGAAGCGTTTAGGAACTCAGCCATGAAGTGGCAGACCACGTAAAGTTACAGAGCAGGGTCGGCGAGTGCTGAGGTGCATAGTGCGTAAAAGCCGCCAACACTCTGCTGACTCAATATCTGGAGAGTTCCAAACCTCCTCTGGCATTGACATCAGCACAAAAACTGTGCGCCGGGAGCTTCATGGCATGGGTTTCCATAGTTGAGCAGCTGTATGCAAGCCTTACATCACCAAGTACAATGCCAAGCGTCGGATGGAGTGGTGTAAAGCACGCCGCCAC
>JAOVYW010030859.1:8152-22410 GCA_025775045.1 Hiodon tergisus
TATTATTATTATTATTATTATTATTATTATTATTATTAATGCATGTGATTTTAAATGACGAGAATGCTATTCCTCTCGTTTTGCGGAATCCTTTGATGCGTTGATGTCTAAATCGTACAATAGCCCACGTAATCCCGGTCTCGGTAAGGAGTTCCATGCCTGCACGCGTCTGGCAGGTAGGAGGTAAGGTTATGAAATTGACTATTTACGCATTTATATGGTCGCTGGAACTGCTGATTAATTGAAACTGCAAACCGGTTCGGTGACTCAAGATGACTATTGAATAACACAAACATGAATACTTTTGTGGCTATATGACAATATTTATATATAAATATATACATTTTATAAAAATATATAAATTAATTCCTGTCAATCTATTGAGTTGATGAAAATAATTTGACAGAGTAAGCTGATTGCATTTTCTCGACTTGGGGTCACATTGCAAAATATTGATTTGGTGAGTCTGCTCCAGATGCAGCGTTTTCAATCTTCAAGCAGGACATTTGGAGACTTAGGAGAGGTCTTCCCAATTAGGTAAGAGGTCCTCGGATGTGGCCAGAATTACTTGGATGAGGTAGATATAAGCTATAAATTTAGAAATAAGTGAAGCGGTATGGCAGGTTGTGAAAACATTGGTAGAAGATGTCCACCTACTTATTTATAATTTATTGTAGGGTGGCCAACTTTGGCCAAATGGCCATTGTGAAATTCAACAACAATGACGAGTAATGGGAGGTGAGTGTTTGGGGGATTTGGGGAATCTTAGATAAGCGATTGCTGGATGAACCATGCTGCAAAGCAGGAGTATGAACAGTTCAAGCAGTTCAAGTATGAACACTGTGGTTGGCAACAATGCGGGCTGAACGGACACAAAAGCCAACGCAAGCAAAGATGGATTCGTGTGAAGGAATACGGTGAACATCCAAACATCGGTTTCGTAGGGTGAGATTTTGGGCCAGCTGGAGAGCGTGAAACTGAGGCTGGAAGCGTGAGTCTCACACCAGATGAGTAAGAGCTGGCAGCTCTGGATGAGTGTTATGACAACTGTTTTTAATAATGCATTGATATTAGGGGTTAGTAATGATAGTAACTTTTTATGTTTAAGAGAAAGCCTCCAAAACAAGAGTACCCAAGCTATGGTAGGAACCTCTGCTCACACACTGAGGTAAGATTATGTTCATTATTCATTACATTAACGTTTCAGTTGTTTGGAAAGTCTCTCTACTAATGTCTGACAATGGTTTTGGGCCTGTTGTGGCTAAAGGCGCTGTGTCTGTTATTGATCACTGTCTTTGCTACAAATGGTGAGGAAGCCTGTTTAACCCATGAGGGGTGCCTGATTGCATGTTGATCTGTGCCACTCAGAGTCTCCATGGTTCTACTGCTGATGGGGCCGATCCCACTGTATTGTCAGCGAGGGGTCGAACACAGGAAGGTGAGAGAGGAAGTGTGTGGCAATCGTGATTTAGGATTTAGACCAGTGGGGGAACACCAGGATCAGTAACTGGTTTTGCTGGTCTGTAATTCACAACAAGAACTCTCCGGACCTGATAGTTAACCTGATAGTTAACCGTGATGCCACAAATAATATAACATCATTAAACATACTGCAATACAACTGCAGCCATGGTATCCCCATCCCGCCACATTGCTAGTCGCAAGGCTCATGAATAGATAGACTGATGGTTTGATGGACAGGGATGCTGCGGGAGATTTAGAGCTGGCCAATCCTGGGGTTCCATGGGTGCTTCCCACCCCCCCAACCCCAGCACCCTGATTGACCCACACTTGACCCTATATGACAGCGCAGTTGAATTACAGTCTTGGAGAGGGTTAGATAAAGTGGTGTGGGGGCTGGTTCGGATTGACAGGAAGATCAGCCTCTGTTACTGAGGTTTTCTTTAGCGTTTTTTTCTCAAAGCTCAGCCCTGCTGGGTCTTCCTGCCACACTTGTTTGTTTCGGCTGGGTCTAACTGAGAACCAAGTTCCTCTCCAAGGATTTCTTCACTGCTCCATGGGCAACGTGGGTCAGCCATCCCGAGTTTGGCATCGTCTGAGTCTCGTCAGTGCCAGACAGCTCAGTGCCAGGGACTAGAACCCGTACAATCAACCACAGCTGAACCAAGTGCAGCCCTTAGAGATAAGCCATGCGTTTCCTTTACTTGTGTGATTTAATAACGCCTAATGTCTGTGTATGGCAATTTCAGAGCAGATCAACACTTGTTTGGTTTGGTAGCCTTGACTGTAGTCCTATGCGTTTCAGCCGCAGCCTTAAAGGCCATGGTGCGGAGAGCTGTGATGACACGTTTCCTGTGGTTTAGTGGGAAGTCACTAACCCCCACCGACGCATGTCCCTGTAGGCTCCCGAGACCGGGGAGCCCATGACAGATGTGTCCCCTGGTGATGGGGTGTACCCAGGCTCTTGGGGTCCCTGGGGCCCATGGATGGCTTGCTCCCGCTCCTGTGGGGGAGGTGTGCAGGAGCAGACCCGGCCCTGCCTGCCAGCCACACCCCCCGGCATGGACCCACACACCCTGACTCCCGGTCACATGGTGTCAGCCCTGCGTCCCCCTGCCCTGCTGCTGCACTCTGACCTCACCCATCCAGGCCAACCTGGGTTGGAGGGCAGGCAGCGAAATCCCCGCCCGGGTCACAGGTGCTGCAACATTTTGTTATCTGACACACCTAGCAGGGCAAGGGACCTGCACAAACTGTCTGCCCAACCCACTATCTTAGACCAGAAAACCCACTCCCTGCTCAGTTCACTTTTAAAGAGACTGTAAACAGGACAAACGTCAACGTGCCTACTCTGTTTCCCTCTTGCAAGCTGGAATGTTTTAAACCAATGATCTGACAGTTGATTCTTGAGTGTTTTATAGGGGGAAAAAACTGCTTGAAATTTAATTTACAAGCAGCATTTTATCCCAAGAGTTATGTCTCATGCTATTTATTTCTCTAGTCAGGTCTCTAGTCAGGATCATGAGCTAGAAAGTGATTTGCTATTCTGAAAGTGAATGTTTGTCATCCCAAATGATTCTCAGGCAACAAATGGCCCTTTCCCATGCCCTAGGCAGACATTAAAACATTAAAGGTGCTTGAGATGATCCAAAACATGCCTGTGACATGCTGTAGCTTCCATGCTTATGAGGCGTGTCTGTGTCCCAAGGGGGAGTGGTCACAAGAGGATGGATCCCAAGATGCACGGCAATGGGTGGGTGCGGTATGTTGTGCCCCTGCAGAAGGACCCCAGTTATGGCAGTGGTGGCCCCAGGGCCCTTAGACGAGCCCCCGTGTCAGGCCCCTGGTCCAAAACCCAGCCCAGTGGCCAATGGCAGAGCTACCAGGATCGCAACCCCTTCTTCAGCTACAGGTCCGACCTGTCTCAGCCCTGGATAAGCCCGACCAGGGCTTCCCTGTACCAGCCTGGCCGAGCCTACGAGCACCACCAGGGTCAGACTCCCACAGCCCAACCGGGATCACCTGGACCTCATAGTCGTCTACCGCCATCTTTGTGCTCTGGGGTGGCCAGTCAGCACAAGATCTGCAATTCTCATGTAAGGACTGCAGTCTAATTTCTTGTACCCATAGGGCTATTTTAAATTAGTTTTGGTTTATTTAATTACCAGATTTTTGTGCAGAAAGGTTTGTGGTGCTAACGGTCATTCTGGACAATGGTTTGTGACAGCTGCCCTGCTTGTGACGGGGGGGGGGGGGGGTGATCTTTTGTGTCATCATCCTGTAATTTTTACCAAAAAAACACCACACAAAGAATAGTACCAGAGTGTGAGCCGATGGTTAGACACAGAGGCTGTCCTTCCTGTATGAAAACTCCATCACTCATAGGAGCCCCTGGCACTTTCCCTTTTGCCTGCCCACTGAATGAACATTGTTTCAGTAGGGCATGAGTTGCTGTCAAGAGCTGCTCATGGTGAACACGGTCAGAACGTCATTGCAACATCACAGCAACATCATGAGAACCTCATGTGTAACCTGGTTCATTGAGCATGGAGGGTATGAATGGCTGAGTAAATGCATTTTAAACGACAATCAGCTCTGCAATGTCCGTACGTGTATCTTTGGCCTGTTTATCTGTCCCTCTGCTTGTCTCTCCATACACAGTCCTGTCCCCCTGCCAGCCGTAACATACAAGAGCTGCAGTGTTCCTCCTATAACAACCGCCCCTTCATGGGTCAATGGTACAAGTGGGAGCCTTTTAGCGACGGTGAGTGCCCCTTCCCCTTCCCCTTCCGTCGCTGGGACCTTTAGGACCAGGTCGGCTTTAGGACCTGAAAGTGCATTGGCTGACTTTATTTACACACAGCTCCTTCTAGACACCTTTTAAGCTTAGGTGCCTCAGGTCTCTGAAAAACAGTGCATGGCACTGACTGGTCTATCTTTATTTTACCTGTTACTATTTATTTGGAAACATAGGTTGATTACTGCAGGATACACGGGGGAACCTGCTACCGCTGACACGCCCGCTTACTCTTCCATGAGGCGAATGGGGGAATCCTATCTGCTGAACTAATGAGTTTAGGTGGCAGAGTATTTTGAAGTATGCAGGTCTAGACCCAGCTTTGTGTCGCTAGGGTTAATGCAGGTGATGAACAGTCGACCATGTGCCGCCCTGGCCCCCGCTGCGGTTCAGCCCCAGTTTGATGACCCTATCTGCCCCAGACTGCCTGCCGGCACCAGGCTCCTGTTGTGGGGTTCTTTACTGGCTACCCAGTGGCCTGTCTGCCAGACCAAGCCCTCCAAACTTGAACAGTTTGCTTACTGTGAGAGGCCTGGTGATTTGCCCTTTGTGATTTCACTTTTTAGTTTCTGCCAGAGACTTCCAGGGTTGAAGTAATTGGCAGGCTCTTCTCTCCAATATCAACGGCAAAATCTAAACTTTAAGTGTGTGAACTGTGCAATTTTTCTTGTCCGTGCCTCAGAAGTAAAAAAAGAGCTGGCCAATTGTGACTCTGAGGAACACGTAGACTTGATGACTGGCAGATTCATTAATACTGCTGTCTTGAATCTGACAGTTCAGGGCAACCAGAAGTGTGAGCTCAACTGTCGGGCCATCGGTTTTCGGTTCTACGTGCGGCAGTCAGAGCACGCCGTCGACGGGACGCCTTGCGGCCAGGACAGGACATCAGTCTGTGTGGCAGGGAAGTGCCAGGTAGGGTTGGAACCTTCTCTGCAGATTGAGGTTAAGTGGATCAAAAAATATTCTCTCTGTGAAAGAATGTGAAATTAGTGAAATGGCTTTTTGAAAACAGTTTAGAACAAAGGCCTGTTGATTTTTAAACTTTACTTTATGCGTTTATGGAAGGCCGGCAGAAGTCTAATTTTTGTGATAATGGCTCAATTGTTCCCTCAATGACAGAGGTCGTATTTGTAAAAAAGGAACCCTGTTGCATGTTAGTGTTGTACTTTTGACCGCCAGCAGAGGGAGGCAGAGTGTTACATCGAAGGCTAATGAACAGGATTGAAAAAGAGGTCAACAGAGACAACGGGGAACCATGATGTGGGATCTGACTGTAATGTGGGATTTGGATGTAATGTGGGATCTGGGTGTAATGCGGGATCTGGGTGTAGTGTGGGATCTGGGTGTAATGCGGGATCTGGGTGTAATGTGGGATCTGGGTGTAATGCGGGATCTGGGTGTAATGCGGGATCTGGGTGTAATGCGGGATCTGGGTGTAATGCGGGATCTGGGTGTAATGTGGGATCTGGATGTAATGCAGGATCAACCTGGGGCTTTGAAAATACGGTCTTATGTTTGCCTGTGGTCCCTATTAATATGAAATTGGTTCAGATTTCTCTTACTTTGTCTCTGCCCAGTCTCTGACACCCCATTACAGTGCTCAGAAGGAGCTCAGTCTGCCCAGGACTCTTCCCACACGCCACACTCCAATTACAGCAGACAGAGGGAAACATGCTTCACAGAGCATGAAAAACAGAGCAGTTTATACAACTTCACAGCCAATGGGCCGGTTGGGGCATGTCCCACAGTAGCATGAGGCCTCACTGTACATTCTGTTTGGAAAACGTAGCTCCCACATAGCACCCATGAAGCACAAAGTCAACTATCCATGGAGACACAGCCTGTTCATTTCTTGGTCTTTTCTCCCTCCACATCGCTGACGTCTACCTGTCTGTGTGTATAGGTGTGCTTTGACATTGTCTTGGGAAATGTGGAAAGCCAAAAAAATAGGATTTAATAATAATGGTTGTATCGGGCTATGAGAGTTTTTTTTATTTTTTTTTTTATATGAAGGATAACTTTCAGGAAGTGGTGGGAAATTGCAAGCGTCTGCTGATCCCATCTGACATCACGGCCCATGTTTACAAAATGGGCATTTGGTTGGTGGGACTCTGGGACTGCCGGGTGTTTTCCACACAAATGTTTCCATTCACTGCTATCAATCAGCGCAATTAAACAGCTGCCAACAAAATGAGTGGCACTCTGCCAACCATGCCCCTCCACCCAGCCCCGCCCAAAACCAACAACCACGAACGGCACATGACGGATTTCGCCACAAGTTGATGTAACATGTTGCAGGGACCTTGGCCAATGGGAAGGTATTCCACCGAGTTGTGAGGGCTGCACCATTTTCTGAACCTTAAAGTCACATAAAACATGTATTTTCTTAAAAGACAATCATGTGCTGAAGGACATACTGGTTATGGTCCAAAAGTCCCCCCTATTGTGATTTGAACTCATACCCTACTGGGGACCTCTGTTTGGTAGATTTCTGGGAGTCTTTATGTCCCTCTTTGCCTCCCCATACAAAGCCCATAATTGCAAGGAACAGAGCGTCATTCAGACAAGGGACACATCCATGCCACAGTTCAGAACTCGGGGAAGGTGTTACAGAATATATTACTGGGGAAACATGTTACAGAATATGTTACTAGGGGGATGTGTTGCAAAATATGTTACTGGGGAATATGTTACACAGGTCCCTTTGTGGAGCACTTTATGGAGGCCAAAGAGGTGGATCCCAGAAAGGGGGGGGGGGGTGTTCCATATGATTACACAGGGAAATTCGCACCTTAGAAGGTGAAAGGGTCAGGCTTAGTTTATATGGATCATTGTGCAAGTCGCTTCTCCCCTGAAGATGAGATGTTTCAGGCAGCATGTAACGGGAAGGACCCTTGCACGTTTGTCTGTGGTTTTTCATCCTCGGAAGCTCTCTCTGGCTGCAGACGGCTCTCCCTTTTGGCTTTTCTTCACAGCATCTACGCCAGTGGGCCTTTTCCCAGGACTTCCCAGTATTATCCGTTGTGCAACCGAGCCCAGATTCTGTTCCCTCACGTATTTTGGCAGTCGCCCTGTCTCCGGACGCTGCTGCTTGGCAGCTCCTACCAGCCGGTTCCTACCGACCCCACAACCCCTTGGTTGTCAAGCCTGCCAGATGCACCCTGAGCTCAATGACCACGGCTGGTGACTCTTCCACAGTCAGTTTTGTCTGTTTTACGCATTCCGTGTGGGAGGGGATGAGGAGTTTGGAAGATTGGACGGTTGCAAATACTTGAAAAAAAAGTGTGGGGTGGAGGCTCTGAAGTATGGCTGGCCTCTACTGCAGAGAACTTGCAAACCTCTTGCACAGAGGACTCTGACCATTTTTAAGGAATGAATGGGACTTCTGTCAGCAAGGCCTCGTTATTGATATTTCATCAAGCGGCCAGGTGGCTATAAATTAATTCTGTGGAAACAAAAGCTGGTGGGGAGGAGGAGGAGGAGGAGGGCGACAGTGTATGTTCCTAGGGGGCTGAAGTATGTTTTCTGCCTTGCTTTCCACCGTGGAGAGGCGAGACTGGTTTTATGAGTGGTGGGGGTGGGGTTGAGGGCTGGGGGAGAAATAAAGGGAGGATAGCAGAATGCTGTCCCTGTGGGGCAACACGAGAGCGGCTTGACTACAGTGGCTCCTTGTGGGGTATGACCAGGCTGGTGAGTTCTAACACACAAACCTTCCTGAGAGTGAGGGGCGGCTGGCGGGCAAGACTGTAACCCCACGGCAGGGGCAGGTTTACTCCTTCACACTGGGAGAAGCCGTATAAAGAGGCCACAGTTGAAAGAGGAGGAAAAAAACCTGACCGCCTTTTCAGCACACTGGTATCTCCTCCTTCTTGGATTTTTGAGATTTTGTGGTGGATTCTCATTTGTCACTTTTGACAAGGCAAGAGCAGAAGAGGTCATGTAGAGCCTGAGTTGGACAATCTTTATAACCCTGACTGATACATCTGCCCCCCCCCCCCCCATTTTGAATAGATTTTGAACAATTTGCACATTTTGGGAAAGAAAGGGTAATCCTCATGTTGGTGCTGCATGACATCCAGTTCAACAATCATGATGTGCTTAATTAGCCATAGGTAATCTTGCCATAGCTCTGTTATCACCCACATTGGCTGCAGTCAGGACCTCCTTGAACGTCTCTTCAGGCATTTTGTGCCGTAACCCTAATGACTGGGCAGTTGGGGAACTGGGATTTTGACCAGAAGGTTGCGGACTAGAAGGTTAATGTTTGTTCCTGACGTTTGGCTGCACTAAGGAAGAATGTGTAAAACATGCACTGTGTAGGTCAACGCGTACAAGGGCAGCTGCTGGAAAAATGTGCAATGATAAAGGGGCACAATATTTGAATTGTGGTTGTGTCTTTGCCTGACTGAAAATTATACACTTTTCAGGGCTGATATATTGCCACTTTCTTCCCTGTTATCCCAAACAAAGGTAAAGAGCTCTACTGTTCAGGTGAGGGGGCTTTGAAAAAAAGAAACATAGAGTCAGAAGAAAACTTAACTCCAACAATGTGACACTGGATTGCCTTCAGGTTTGAAAAACCAAAGGTACGGATAACAACTCTCACTCCTGTGACCCACTGACCTGTTCATGGGACAGTAGAACTAACGCCCTCCCCTCATACAATCCTTGACCCTGTGACTCAAGACTGGTGAAAGGTGTGTAGGTGTGCTTACCGGGGAACACTGAGGGCCATTTCTCCAATCACCTGGTTTCAGCGCTCTTCTAAAGATTACTTTCAAGCAGGACCGTGTATGTGAATGGGCACTGGCACCCCGGTTTTTATTTTATTTTCTGGAAGGGTAGCCATACAGACTTTGAATGTACAAAGGATGCATGGCCAGTGCAGTCTGGATTTGCGTCCGTTTGCATTTGCATTTGCATGTGTGTGTGCGTGTGTGTGTGCGTGTGTGTCTGTGTCTGTGCTCCACACCATCCAACAGTGAGGGCGAGTCTGTCAAATGAGTCGATGAGTCAGTTTAACGACTCATTGCACCTTTGACCGGCAGTACATAACAAGAAAGAGATGTCTCCTAATGTCGTCACAGCCGCATGAGCAAGCTATTTAAACTGAGCTGCTTCAGATTGCAGTTGTGTAAATGCATAATGTAAAACAGTGAATGTGTTGTCATAAGTTAAACTACAAAATAATGGAAATGCTATGGTTGGTTATCCAGGGCTTGCAGTCATCCTGATTTCTATCAGCCAGAGAGTGCATGCAGCTCCGGCTGCCTGGCCTATGATGATCTTCAATACAGTTTTTAGCTGCTGCTACATAGCTATCCCCTCCCCTGACCCATTCAGCTGGGCTTATGATCCAATGAGGCTAAAGACAAATAGTTACAATGGCTTACCACTGATTTCCTTAAAGGCCCTTCAGTTAAATACATAGCTCAAAGGGAACAATTCAGGGATTGCATGCCTGGCCTTGCCATAACTGATATGTATCCCAGATGCAAAACTGTTTCAGCTTCACGCCTCTTGGAAGAATCGTAAATATGTAGCTCATGAGCTCCTTGCTGGAATTTCAAGGCCAGGTCCTCGAGAAGAGCTGAGGAATTAGTGGTGAAGTTTATATTCAACATCGTGCAACCTTACACAGTAAGTGCTGTAGCACTTGTCTTTTAAATATAGATTTGCAATTACTAGTGGTAATTATTAATTTCCTTGTTGCATCCAGGGCAATCCTCCACCATATAGATTTTTTATATAGATCTAAGCCTGTCAAGTTGAAATTGGAAGCGCTATGAGATATTGGGTTTGTGGGGTTTTTCAATCGGTGCATGTGCCCTGTGGGTCGCAGGGAGCTCCTCTTTCTCTCATCGCTGGCAGGCAGCCAAATGCGAAGGAGCTTTAGCTAACAAATACCGTTTCATGTTCATTGGGAAAAAGATATTAACAACATTAATAACATTTTGGTCATGATTTTAAAAATTTTATCCCCATTTTTCAAGTGCTACCTTCAAGCCACCCATCTCGTTGTAGCGGCAATTGGCGGGGAGACACGTCCCTTCTGATTGTATTGCCAGCCTCAAGGTGCCTGGGATGCTGTTAGGAGAAGCTGGTTAGCAACAAGCAAGGAGAAGCCCTGCTGATTTCAGCCACCCCAGTCTGGGTGGTGCTCAGACAATTGTACACCGTCGCTGTGTTCTCCCAGGTCGCCATCAGCAAATGACACGTGATGATTACGAACCTGTAAATTCCAGCTTGTGGGGATCCGTCAATCAGGCACCTTCACTGATTGAGCCACTCAGGTTGTCCACTATAAGTGTTGGTTTTCTTGCTTATTCCTAAACAGCTGAACGCAGAATGGGCTGAGTGTTGCGTCCCATTAAAAGCAAGATCCTACAATCAATCCGGCCCTGGCCGCTCCGATCGCAAAACCAGGCTTGTCTGCAGACAAGTCGAACCTCACTGCCCAGGTGCTGCTTTTACATCATTTTTGCATATAAAGTCACGTGAAAGCCAATCCTGTGCAAGCCCCTGTAGAGCACTCTTCGCCTCAATGAGTGCTGATTCAGGAGAGCATGAATTAGGCATTAATGTTGTGGAAACAATGGAGCTGCAATAGGAAAACCATATGATGAGTTCAGGCCCGTTGGCTCCGGCTGGCCGTTTCCAGCTTCCGTAGCGTGGCGTGCAATTAAGTGCTTTGCTGTGCCTGTGCTGGATAGCACAGTTTATACCCTATCCATGAGCCATTCTCTGGGCTCCATCTAGCCTGAAAAGGGGGATTACTTCATCTGAGAATAGCGGCTTCAGCACGTACGGTGGCGCACCAACATAGCAGCGGGAATCGTTGCGGGAAACCTTGCAGTCTCTGTAATACCCCCTGTAAAACCTGTAAAAATTTTGCCTCAACCTTGTGATTTACTCACGTCGAGGCAGCAACTCCCATCTCTCAATGAGCTTGGGGGTAGTGTTCAAACACCTGCCTTGCAAATGTCAAGCTCTGCTGCGTGTCTGCGCAGTGGCTAATGTCAGAGTTGCCTGAGCGTCTTCTGCTGACTCGGACCCCCTCCTCCTCCTTCGCCCCCCCCTTCCCTCTCAGACAGAAATACCCCCCCTCCACCTCTTCCTCCTCCAGCTCAATTTACAAGCCTTGGAGCTCAGTGCTCTAGCGGTGCAGGCCCCCGGTGTGGTACAGAGGCAAGGATAGGGGAAGAGAGCGAAAGAGAGAGGGAGAGAGAGAAGGAAACAGAAGGAGCTTGCAGACTTGATTCCATGCGTGGCTGAGGGTTCACTCCCCACGTCTCGCTCGCGCAGAGAAAAGAATGCTACCCGCTCTTGCTCTCCCACTGCTTATGTGTCTTCAGTCGCGCGTGTTCGGATGGCCGTGGCAAGAGGTAGGCAGGCTCTGCTTGTTAATCCTGTACCTCTGGACAAGTTGGGTGGTGGGGGGTGCACGCACGGGCACATTGAGATTGATAGTCATTCATGGTGAAACTTGTTTTTCTTTTCATCTCAAACTGCAAAGCTTCTTTGATTATTTTTGTAAATCATACGGAAAGTTTTACTTTATTGTCGGATTGAATGGGATCTATTATGTTGCTTTTAATTAGACTGAATAAAGACAGAATGTGTAAATTAATTGGGTTCAAAGAAGATAAAGGTGTTTTACACCAAAAGGAATTCCTCCCTGTTTTTGCAATGACAACTAGATATTTGTGATTAAACTGTGGGCTCCTTGCTATACATACCGGTGAAGCAGCACTACTGCACATTTGGCATTCTACAGCATTTGTGGCAATGTCACAAAGAGACCTTAATCTGATTGTGTGATCTAATCCTAAACCACACCTAAGCAAAGTTTGTGTTGCCTTTATGAGCTCAAGGGAAGGGATGCTGTCACCATGGCTGCAGACACACGTCTACCCAGGTGACACAGAACTCCAGACATGGCTAAAACCAGGAGGACGGTGTCATGTACAGTAGCTGCATCATTATTAGTGTGGATGTAAGAGACCGGGCAAGTCTGGTGTTCATAATTGCTCTAATTGATCTATAATAGTATAGGATAGTATAATAATATAAATTGATTCTATAATGAAATTACCCATGTTTCCTCAGAATCATTGGCTCACCTTTGCTGTATTTTCATTCTGAGGTTTCAAATCACCTTTAAAGCATCTGGATAGTAGGCCTACTTATGTGACTACTCAGGTTTGAATTTGGCAGATGTTACATCAATCCATTTTCAGTTAAAAATCAGCCAAATGCTTTTATGTTAAGAAAAGCTTACTGTATGCTTCCTATAAAAATCATTATAAAAGTAGCAGCTAATAGTAAAATATTTATAACAACAATAAAAAAAGTATTAGACTCAAAGACTTAAATTCTGAGATCTTTACACCAAACCCCCACCACGTAGGTACAAACCTTTGCGAGCAAATACTTATTTCTTATTGCAATAACAATAATTTTAAACACTCTATATACCCCGGTTTATTAACTTTAATGGTGAGTGTTTATGCTCGTTGGGAAATGCCTGCGCCCCGTGAGTGTTGGCCTTCTTCTGATGCTTAGGCATTTACTCTGAGCTTCAGCACCCAAAACAGTATGTTTGCTTGGTTTCTGTTAGACCTGCATTGTTTGTGTGCATATGAGTACACTCCCTCTTTAAATCTGCTAAATTTTTGGTAAAATGAAATATCTGACCTAGTTAGTGCTTGTTTGTTTGGGACAGTTCCTTGGGATAGCCCATTGAGCCGGTGGGATGCCTAACCTAACCCCTTTGGCTTTCTCCCCCAGGTCAAAAGCAGTCTCTCTAACAGCCTCCTTGTGCCTGTTTATAATTTTCTGCATGCCAGCGTTTGTAATTATTCCGAAGTGTACTTTGTCTGAAGTGGAAAATAATGGTTTTACTCTCATCTTGACTTTCTTTGGATACATTCACAAATTTTGTAGATTTAGATTTTAACATAATTTAAATTGCTTGCCACTTGGAAAAGTTTCTCTTGAGAAAAGAATGAACCGCAGCAGCTATTGTTGTGAAAGCAGTGACAGAGTGTGCACTCAGCTTTCTCTACACATATAATGTTCAGTGTGTAACGTTTATCTTTACAGCTGGGCTCAATGGTTCACGCTTTCGGTTTCATTCAACTCTGCATCTGTCCTTTTATCCATTCTGCCACTGACCTGGTGGGCTCGTTATGTTTAAACAGCGGTTGAGATTTTGTGCTCAAGAACAACCATTAAAAATGCATTAATAAATAAGAGCTAAAATTTCTTTCTGTGGATGTCTGTGGTCATATGAGCTTGTTGTGTTGGTTATCCTCCAGCTGAAACCATGTGGGAGAAATTTGTCGTTTTGAGAACTCGGTGACGCTTGGGATTAAGTGATACCTGATACTTACAGCGCTGAGGTGGTCCGCTCATCCAGCGCACCTTGTTTAGCCAAATGAGATGGTAATCCCTCTCAACAGAGTTTCGGGCCTTTTGGCCTGTTGGCCAGACTTTAACCACTATGCCACCTGTTGTGCAGACCCGTGGTTGCGGGCTCCTGTGCGAGAATGGTGTTTTATAGTGGGCTTTTAGCAAATCTGAGGGAGAAAAAATATGAAAGTTTACACCCTGCTGCGAAAGGGGGATGCCAGTAGGCTATTCGACTTTGTTGAGTAAATCCCAAACTGGCTCTGATCTCCGGCTCAGAGTAGTGAATGCGCACCGCATGTCCCCTGTGGCCCCACCCACCCTTACAGCACTTAAACAGTCAGGGGGCATTAATGGAAATTAAAGGGAAGGAATGCTGGAATGTCGGAAACATCGGAAAACCCGGAAACATGGCTGAGGTTTGCTGCTTTTCCCTTTTTCTCACCAAACCATCCATTTCCCGCCATTCCTCCTCGCTGGCTGTCTGGGCAGTGGCAGCCACCTGATCCGAGTTGCTGGGGGGGACCAAGCTGGTGGGATGCCAGGCAAAGGGACAGGGGGACATCCCGGCATTACACTAGCATAATTT
>JAOVYW010030891.1:4871-29351 GCA_025775045.1 Hiodon tergisus
CAGCAACACTGATACAGACCAACCACACCAGCAACACTGATACAGACCAACCACACCAGGAAACGCCCCTCATAGAGACTAACCACAACAGTTTACGCCCCTCATACAGACCAACCACATCAGGAAATGCCGCTCAGAAAGACTAACCACACCAGGATGCGCCCCTCATACAGACCAGCCACACCAGGAAACGCCCCTCAAACAGACCAATCACACCAGAAAGTGCCCCTCATACAGACTAACCACGCCAGGAAACGCCCCTCATGCAGACCCATCACACCAGGAAATGCCCCTCCTAGAGACCAATCACACCAGGAAGCGCCCCTCATACAAACCAACCACACTAAGCCAAACTTTCATTTAGAGCAATCACACTAGATCAAGAACTGACACTATACAATATGAAGTCTGTGTACATAGCAACATAATCTTGGTCATCGTGCATACTACAATTACATTACAACTTGAAAACCTGAACAGAGCTGATAGCCTGAGAGGACAGTGTGTCAGCCATAGGGGGCTGCTCTAACCTGTAGGGCGTCGACAGTGCTGCTCAAGCACCTGGCATCAGTGTAGGTGCAGGGCGTATCCAGCCAGTCATGGGTCTCACTCAGCCAGGTGGATGAACTAAGTACCCTCTCCTCGCACTCCTGCAGGCAGGAGGGAACCTGCAGGGCCCCGAGAGTCACAGGGGTGTCATCCAGGAACACACAAAATAATCACAGGGTTCTGAGGGCTGGAACAAGTCAAGGCATGCAGCAGTGCTCCGCATAGGGTTAGGGTGTAGGGCGTAGGGCGTAGGGTGTAGGGCATAGGGTTAGGGTGTAGGGCGTAGGTTTAGGGTGTAGGGCGTAGGGTTAGGGTGTAGGGTTAGGGTTAGGGTGTAGGGCATAGGGCGTAGGGTGTAGGGCGTAGGGTTAGGGTGTAGGGCATAGGGTTAGGGTTAGGGTGTAGGGCATGCTCACCGTGCTGAGGAAGGCAGTCCTCAGCTCGGCCTGCTTGGCCACATCTTGGTACAGCTGCAGAGGCTGCAGCAGCTTGTCCATGAGGGTTTGGGCATGGTCCGACTGCTCCTCAGCCAGGTCCTGTACCTCTCCCTCCAGAACCGCCATGCAGGAGTGGCAGTTATCCAGTTCGTCCCAAATGCGCTGTACTCCCAAGAGATTTTAGTGTAAAGCAAGATGCCAGTCTGTGTCTGAGGGGGGATACAGGTCTGTGCTGAGGGAGTTACAGGTCTGTGCTGGGGGAGCTACTAGACTGTGCTAGGGGAGTTACTGGTCTGTTCTGGGGGAGATACTGGTCTGTGCTGGGGGAGTTAGAGGTCTGTGCTGAGGGAGTTACTGGTCTGTGCTGGGGGAGATACTGGTCTGTGCTGGGGGAGTTAGAGGTCTGTGCTGGGGGAGTTAGAGGTCTGTGCTGAGGGAGTTACTGGTCTGTGCTGGGAGAGTTACTGGTCTGTGCTGGGGGAGTTACTGGTCTGTGCTGGGAGAGTTACTGGTCTGTGCTGGGAGAGTTAGAGCTCTGTGCTGGGAGAGTTAGAGGTCTGTGCTGGGAGAGTTACTGGTCTGTGCTGGGGGAGTTAGAGGTCTGTGCTGGGGGAGTTACACACCTTCTGAAGGCTCTCTGCTTCAGCCACTGTGGGACTTCTCTGCCCCAGCAGGGCCTGGACTGACCGCAGTCCCTCTGTGACCTTGGTCAACCGACTCCCCAGTTGGTGAAGTGGGCTACTCTTCTCCACCGCCTCTGACACCTGCAACACATCAGGGGCATAAGGCCAGGATTGGCCTAACACACAGCATGGGTGGACCAAGTCAGGTCAACCACACAGCCCTGGTAAGCCAGAACTGCTCAAACACATTGCAGCAAGAAGTTACAGATTTGTTTTACATGTATGTTTTGAAATGGATGGATTGTAATTAATTTGTGTGCCACCACTGTGCTCTCACTAAGGAGACTTAGACTTAGGTCCTTTGGGGTCCAGGGGGCTCTACTTTTTGATTCTGTGGTGGCATCAGCCATTTTCTATGGAGTGGTCTGTTGGGGCACTGGCATTGCGGTAGTAGATAAGAGGAAACTTGACAGGTTGATCAGGAAGGCCAGCTCTGTTCTGGGAGGCCCCCTTGACACCGTGGAGGTGGTGTGAGACAGGAGGATAGTGGCTACATTATCATCCATGATGGATAACTCATCCCACCCTATGCAGGATGCTCTGAAGGCACAGGCCAGCTCCTTCAGTGATAGGCTGCTGAACCCGCGCTGTGTCAAGGAGAGATACTGCAGGTCTTATTTTCCTGCTGCTTCAGACTTTACAATCAGCACCGCTCTAAGTAGACTACATGGACAGAATACACACACATCAGGACTGACAAACAGTGCAATTAATGCAATCGTGTCAATACTACAAATATAATTGTTTATTATTTTCTCAATAATGAAAATATAATTGTTTATTATTTTCTTTATTTTATTGATATTTAATTATTGTTTGTTTTATTTAGAGTGTATGCTTTTTTGTACTTTTAATATCGTATCTTTTGCTGCTGAAATACAGTGAATCCCCCTTTGTGGGATTAATAAAGGATTTTGAATTGAATTGAATTGAATTGAATTTGAAACAGTTCATAGGGCTCAGTCTACGCTCGGGGCGAGCTCCAGCTCACTGGGCTCAGTCTGCGCTCGGGCGAGCTCCAGCTCACTGGGCTCAGTCTGTGCTCGGGCGAGCCCCAGATGGCCCATGGGGCAGGTGCTTTGCCCTCAGTGCCCTATCCCATAGTGCCATTTAAATCAGTGTTGTTGAAATCCTTATCCCTCAGTGCCATTTAAATCAGTGTTGTTGAAATCCTTATCCCTCAGTGCCATTTAAATCAGTGGAGTTCCATCCTACAGGCTTGTTTACACTGACTTTACCTTCACTTCTAGATCCTGCAGCAGTCCCTTCACCTCTTGTAGGGGCGCCTCCAACTCAGCCAGCATACGCAGGCCTGGGTACCTCATCTGTAGGCCGTCCTCGATGCCTTGGACCAGTGCCTTCTGGGAGCTCAGCTCAATCCGGTCAACCTGAGTCCCGAAATGCAAACAGTCTTTATGGTATAGTTCTGTAAAACAGACTGTGAAGACAGTGTGGTAAAGTACTGTAGAACAGACAGTGATGACAGTATGGTATGGTACTGTAGGCAGGATTTGTGGCTACAAGTTGAGATGCATTAGTACATTACCACATTAGTGTAATTGGGGATACAAAATCGTGGAAAAAAATACAAATGTAACTGCAGTTAAAAAACAAACAAAAACTGTGGACAAAAACGGCCTGATCTTCTTCATGACAACTTTCCCCATTTATTCCGTGACATTGACATAGGGGCTGTTTGATTGACCCTATCCTCACTGACCATAATCGGGCAAGGAGTGCATTCTACAGTGCGCTCTACAGCAACAACTCTGCTACAGCAACGCCAGCACTAACCCTAACCCTAACCCTAACCCTAACCCTAACCCTAACCCATTCATGAGTAGAGCAGAGCATGGTGGGTAAAATGGGTCAGATGAGAAAGGCTGAAACAGCGGCAATGCGTGTTCTGGTTTTTGCACATAGTCCATATAATGCAGGCTTTTTACTAGTGATTAGTTTGTTCTTCTGACTCATTGAGAGGTATGATACTTGGCAAATAATTGCTGCAAAGTTTTCATATTAAAAGACAAGAGCCAATATAAAGGCACGAGGCATCACTGCTCACTGAAAATGTGTAAGGTGTAAAGCAAAAGTTATCCAATTATCTTGAAGTGTGTCCCTTTGTCATGATTATGATATCTTTGATAATGAAAAGAGACTGGACTGACTAACAGGTGTCTTAATATTAACAACAACCTCCACATCGCCACAGAGATGTCCCACCTCTACCGCTTCTCAAAGCAACCAGAGGATGGTGCACAAATTGCCCGGTGCTGATCCTACTAAACAGAGTAGCGAGTTTGACGAAAGAGTAGCGACACAGAGTAGTGAGTTTGACACTGCAGAATGCAACCGCTCTGACCGATTGTAGCATTCTGCTGGATTGTGCAGTTGTGAGCGATTTTGCCGTTCTGCCCGATTCTGGCGTTCTTCCCGATTCTGCTGCACTGCCCATAAAGAAGAGAAGATTGTGGAGACTGGTCTCCTTGGTGACTCACCTGCAGGTCCTGTTTGCTGGGGGGGGGCTCTGCTGCTTGCAGAAGGGTGGCGGTCCCCACCAGCCACTTCTTTACACCTCGGATCTCCTCCAGCACGCGCTCCCGTTCCTGCAGCTCAGACAGCACAGCCTGCCGGCTCAGCACACTCCTCTCCCTCAAGCTGCAGACAACAGTCAATGTTGCAAGCACCATAAAACGAATTGACGCTGCCCATACACAGACATCACTGACAACACTGTCAACATTTGTCGCAGGATCTTACCTCCAAAAAGTGCTTGCGTGGGTTTTTACGGTACTTCAAATACTGCTTGGCATATTTCTCACAGAAGATCCAAAAAAGCTTGTGTTTGACTGTGCGTGAGGTTCTCCAAATGTGGGCAACTGTATGACTCAGTGAGCATTTGTGTTGTTGGCCGAATGTAGGGCACTCTAGCCCAGTGCCGGGTTATTAGCGTGAAAGGAGCAGAGGCTGCTGGGAGATCAAGTCCCTCACCCTTAGCCACACATCACACCTAATAGCATTTATTGTCAAAAATCCGCCAGGATAAACTTGAAATGTACAAGCCTAACATAATTAATATTATTTATGTGTAACCGTGCCTGTAAAGAATGTTGTGTGTGTACACAAGAAGGCCACATCCCAGCATCAGCACCCAAACACCCTTAAGTGAGAGAATCCCTTACTTCCTGTAGCAGTCTTGCATGGACTGCAGCTCCCTGCAGAGTTGCGTGGGTGGGGCCATGGTCCGACTGGCGGGGCCAGTTTGGAGGCGGGCCACATGGCGCTCCAATGAAGCCAGAGCGTGGAGCTGGCAGTCCAGTCGGGTCTCGTATTGCTCTGCGTGTCCCAGGAGCCCTCGGAGGTCACTCAGGCCCGCCCCCTCCTCGTGGACAAATGGCCCCTCCTCCTGGAGCCTCTGCAACTCCACGGTAGCTCTCTCCACCTTACACGGGCCATATCCGAACATTTTGGTCTCACAGCAGGACATTTGGAATTTTTAATCTCCATCTGCCCCAAAATGGACTAATGCAAAACATTTTTCTAACATTTCTCTGATGCTTGTAATGATAATGTATGTTACTATATGCAAAGTTGACTGTACATAAGAATCATGACTAGCATGAAATTACAGTGTAGGTCAGAGGTAGGCAACTTTGGTCTGTAACAGTCTTGTGACTCACGCTTGTGGTAACGTTCCTCCACTCCGCCAGTCTCTGTTCTGAGCATGCTTGGATGTGGCGGGCGCATCGCTGAAGCCGCACCCACCGCCTCCACAGGGGCGCCCACTCCACTTCCTGGTCGTACCCCAGCTCAGCTTTGAGCTCCCGGTACTCCTCCAAAGTCACGGCCAGGGAGTCCACCTCCTCCACCAGGTCCTTCACATGCAGAGACACAGAACAGTTACAGGGGCTGCCCTGTTCACACCTTTCTGAGGACATCTTCCAAACACTTTAACAATGAGTGAAATTCAACCCCAACTCTGCTCCAGGTTCAGCTGGTAGCTTCAGTTGGAAACCAAGGTGATTTGCTTCAAGCTGTAATGGTTTTTGAATAATATTCTTTGCTCAAATAGCTTTCTTAATTGTCAGTGATTAACTTTATTCTAAATCGCCCAGAGGTGATTTATAATATGATATAAAACCAACCCTTGGGCTCTCCAGGAGCCCAGTACTGAAAGCAGGACTTCCCAAACCTGGTCCTGGAGGACCCTCATATGCCCAGGTTCTTATTCTACAACCAGTTCAGCACTTAAATCAACTAACTATTGCACACAATTTTCAATTCAAACTGTTCTGAATTCAATAGATTTTAATACAAACTGTTAAAATGTGAAAATTTCACCACTTGAAGAATCAATTTCAGTACTGTGTTACTGTGTCAAAATAGCACTCTACTGTAATATTGGGTTAGGGTTAGCACTCTTCTGTAATATCGTAGCAGTTGGTAGCCTTTGTCAAAAGCATGTCAAAACCTTTGAAAACCTCTGTGTTCATATTTTATGTACTCAACATGTACGCATCCATAGCCTGTACAGTTAAGCCCCTACAGGTACTCGCCCACAGCCTCTACAGGTACTCACCCTGAGCCTCTACAGGTACTCACCCGTAGCCTCTAAAGGTACTCACCCCGAGCCTGTATAGATACTCACCCGCAGCCTCTACAGGTACTCACCCTGAGCCTCTACAGGTACTCACCCGTAGCCTCTACAGGTACTCGCCCGCAGCCTCTACAGGTACTCTCCCTGAGCCTCTACAGGTACTCACCCGCAGCCTCTATAGGTACTCACCCGCAGCCTCTATAGGTACTCACCAGCAGTGCATCGTGTTGGTCAGAACACTCCTGGTAGGATGTGACTCTGTGGGAGATGAACTCTGAGAAATGTGCCTCTGTCATCTCCAGTTTCTGGCTAGCCTCCCTATGGCACTCTCTGTAAATCCTCAGCCTCTCTGCACGGCTGCCAAGGGGGTAAATAATGTCAGTTTTTCTGAAAGCTTGGCTGAATGCCTTTTTCGTGATAACACACTGAGCTGTGATACAATAAACTGTGTGAAAACAAAGAGGAGAACTCAACCAAATATATAGGCTAAAAGAAAAAAACAGGGTGAATTTATTTCATTTTAAAATCCAGCCATGAATCAGGATGAGTAAGGATAAGCAAGATGTATCCCAGTATCCCAGATTGGTAGTTGGGCAGTTTTGGGAGGACAGTGTTTGGTAATGGGACAGCGTTAGGAGGACAGTGTTTGCTAGTGTGAGGGGGCAGGGGCGCAACTCTACCTCTGCAGAGCCTCCTGTCGAAGCTGACCCTGGGCCTGAAGTGTGGCCTGCCCCACCAACAGCTGGCTCTGAACTCTGCGGTGGAGCTGCTCAACCTGGGGGGCAGAGAGGCAGGGTTCCCGGGGGACCAGCTCCTGGAGCTGGGAAAGGTGAGACTGGATGCCCTCATCCAGGGAGGCCAGGGCCTTTGGGATGAACTGTAGTTCCTCCATACAGTCTAAGGCCCCACCCAGGGCTGGCAGTAGAGTAGACTCGGCCTCCTGCAGGAATCTAAAGGCACCTCTCACAGCAGTGCTGTAGTTCCTCAAGGCCCCCTGAGCTTGGCATAGGCTCTCCTTCAAAAGCAGATACCGTAAAAAAAACTTTCAAAACTTGCTTAATCACAACACAAAGAGAGGAAGAAGAAAAACCTACCGTGCGCAAGTGGCAGGCCCTAAGTGTCTTGCTAGCCAGTTTTGTCAGACTGGCATGCTTCTCCTCCAGTTCCTTATCTCCCACTCCATCTCTGTGTCCCAGGGCCTTCAGCACACATATCCCAGACTGGATGTTCCTCTGCAAGGCCAGGCACCTCTGGAGCTCCCTGACCAAAGCTTGGTCCTCCAGGTCAACCGGGGTCGCCTGCTCCAGCTCGTTACTGGTCTGCTCGAGGAGGTCCAGCATCCCACAGAGCTCTGTGGGGTAGTGCCGGTCCATGAGCAGACCCCACTCCAGGATGGTAACATCATTGCCAACAGTCAGCTCCAAGGAGGCAAGGCTCTCTGTGACCTGCTGGATCTTCAGTTGCTCCAAGCTCAGCTGAGACGGGTAGAGGTCGGATGAGATGCCGTGCAGCTGGTCGGAGGCCTCCAGGCACAAGACCTTCATCAGAGGAAACTGAGCGAGGAGGGCCTGACAGCTCTTAAATCTGTTTGCTTTGCTCTCACTCTCATCCCTCGTCCAGAGGACTTGCCTCTCCACATTCTTCTTCAGGACCTCAATACGCCCCCTGCTTATCAGGTACTTTTCATGCTTCTGGGCCTGACGGTCCAAAGTGTTCATCTTTTCCCACAGATCGGCCATTAAGCCTAGCAGCTCCCTCCTCTTGCCCTCCTCACAGTAGCACCACAGCCTGTCGACTATGGACTTGTGCTCCAGAACTGAGTGCTTCATAGGCCTCATAGCCAAGAGTGCTTTGTTGGCTAAGGGAAATCGGAGCTTGCCCAAGTCCAGCCACATCTGCCTCAGACTCTTTTCAACAGTGGCAAGTTTCCCAGCAGATAAAGCCTGTGCCTGGAGAAGCTCTTCGATCTCCTGATGATTTGCCCTCTCGCACCGGACAATTCCTCGGACAGACTCTCGGAGGTCCATAACTCTGTCGCTCAACTGAAATTGCTCGTCAATGCTGAGCTCCGGGATGATGTCCTTAGCCTTTGTCAGCAGGGCTACGCTGACTGCCTCGTGTTTTTCTGCCTCCTTCAGTTTTTCAAGCCCTAGTCGGAACCGCTTTTCCAAGTCCGATGGGCCACCGTCACTCTTGGCCTCTCTGGTGGCCTCATCCGCTACATGTGCCTCCACCCAAGACTCAATGTCAGCAATTTGCTCCAACATCTTCTCTTTCGCCTGCACAGCTAACTCAATTTCCTGTAAAGCCTGAGAAGACTGATCGGCGGTTGATCTGGTCAAGTTCTCCAGGGTGTGCAATAAGGAGATCAAAGGGGGAATGTCTTTCTCATCCAAGAAAGCTGTCAGCTCTTGTACCTCCTCCACCAGGGAGTCCACCAGGGTCTGCTTGGCTGCAATCTCAGATTGCAGCATCTTCAGTCCTTCAATCCGTTTGTGGACCTCCACTGGCAAAAGAGAAACTATGCCTGTCGTGATGTAACTCTCAGTCTGCTTCGCACAGGTATGGATGTGCTGTATCGTCTCCATAATCTTATCAAGCGCGGTATTGCTAATGCTGAGGGAAAGAGCAGACAGCTGTTCCTGAGTGAGATCAACTGCCTCCTTCAGGCTCTGCAGGGTATACGCTATGTCCTGGTTCTCCTTCTCTCCCACTGAACTCTGGGTAAGAGGCTCAGAAAGCCGTTGCAAATAGCCATACTGCTGGCTTGCAACCTTAAGGTTGGTGGTCACTGTCACCAGCTCTGTGACCCCTGTGATGGCACCCTGGACTGGAGAGGACAGTAACTGACCGACTGATCTCTGCAAACCTTCTAGCTTCTCATGAAGCTGCCGTGACGCTAACGAGAAGCTGCAAACGGCGCAGGCAGAGATGGAGGTGTGCTGTAGGGCTCCCTCCACTGCCCACTCCATGGATCGCCAATCCTCCTGCAGTCTCAACTGCTGGGCCAGCACCGCCACCTGGTCTGCTTTGCCCAGGTGGGGCAACACCTGTGTGGCCACCTGAAGCAGGTCTGTAATCACTACCTCTTCCTGCATCGCCTTAAGCTGGAAGGCTTTCAGACGTTCTCCCAGGAGAGTGCTGCTTTCTGTAGCTGATCTGCACTGAGAAAAAACAAAACCAATGAAAGGAGAACACACACTGGAATTGCCAAAACTGAGCAGGCATAAGACTCACAGGTGAATGGCCTCCAGCTCTGCTGTAAGTCTCTCCAGTGCGACCTGGGTGGCCGGTGCCTGCCGGTGGTACTGCATGACCAGCTGCAGCTGGGTATCCTTGACCCGTACAGTGTCAGAGGCGTCCTGCAGGACGCAGCTCCACTGTTCTTCCACCCAGCGTGCTGCCTCAGGGTCCCCACCCTCCTCCATGCCCTTCTGGGATGTGGCAGCCACCTGTGCACACTGTCTGCACTCCTGTAACACAGTCGTGGGCCTATCGTTATCGTGCTCATGGCATGGATTTCTGGCTCCCACCCACCCCGCTCGACTGAAGAGTTCACGAAACACAGGAAACACATAGCATGGAGACGACAAGGCCATGCCATGTACAGACTGAACTCACTCTCCACCTCATGCCAGCTAGCCATTTGTGTCGTACCTCTGCCTCTTCCACTTGCTGGGCCATGGCCTTTGTGTTTAGTCGGGCGGGTCTGTTCCGGATTTCCAAGATTCGGAGAGCCGTGTGGCTCTGCTGGGGCTCTGTGCGTCTAAGCCAATTGTCCAAGTACCCATAAATCTCTTCCAGTGGGCCATCCTGCAATCCCACACAGCATGTGATCAGTAACATAATTACATGGCAAGTCACTTGATCTCACATCTCTGAGGAGTGCACAATTACTGAGATTGTGTCCACTGACCCTAAAGGAAATCCCAAAGGTTCATGGCTATTTCCTGTGCTGTTTCCTCTTACACTCACAGGAAATTCATCTAGCAATGCAACATAAAAGTGGAGCAACAGTATCTATCAATGTACCTCTTAAAGAGATTTACAAAAATGAACACATTATAAATTTCATTTAAAAAAATATACATCTCCTCTATGTAAATTATTTAGTAATTTGTGTCAAAGATCAAAAACATATAATTTATTTACACTTAAGTTGATAAATACATTGGTAGTGATTATATACAGGAAAATAGCAGAAATGTTAATATTTAATACATGACATAATTTGTCAAATACCATATACAATAGAACCTGAACGCTCTGATACACAGTTTCAGGTTTGACCAATGCAGAACGGGACAGACAAGGTGATGTACAGGGTTGTACTGAAGCAAAATGCATACTCAGTAATACCTCACAGTAATAACAATTAGAGGTGTTGCTGTGCTCCTAATGAGTCAAATGCTTTCTCACCCCGTGGAGGCTGCAACTGGGTCCTGCCTCTACCATCTCCTGGATGTCAGCAAACATCTCCTGCATGGTTGGTCCATGTGACAGCAGCTCTTCTCTATCAGCACCGACACCGGGCACTAGCTTTCTGGTCCTGGAGCGACAACCCTCCGCGCGCCAGAAAGGGTAGACCAACGTTAAGCACTTTCACTTTTAGTGCCAGATTTGCCGTTGAAATTATTCAGGAATGTGGTCTGTCGTGTGCATGTGCGCATGTCTCCAGAAGAGACTGAGGGGAACTAGTGGCAACAAAACAGGTTGCCAGAGGGTAACATTGTTCTAGTTTTATTATGAACATTGCAGAATAAAAACTTTTGCAGTTTGTGCACTGCATATACTTCTGAATCCTAGAAAAACTACTGGTATCAGGGTGCCTTATGACTCCCTCCCTCCATGGTATAATCTGTACTACCACTTTGTGACATAATCGCAAATTTTCAATTCCTAACCCTTCAGGTAACACTGGCGGCATTCCACAATACCTTGAGTGGTGTGATGACACAGGCCTGTCCCCACTCCCACACCCAGCTCCCCAGCAGTGGGCCTGAGACAAGTTTGTCCTAGACAAGAGGGGCTTGGGTACCTGTGCTAGATCACTGTTCTCCTGGCTCCCACTCTCCCTGCATTCTGCAGCCATGGCTGCCGTGATGATCACTGGCCTCTGTCTCCCTGTTTGCACCACGTCTGCAGTCCCAGTTTGTGAGTCTCTTGGGAGGTCTGTACTCCCCCAGAGGTCTTGCAGTGGCCATCCTTCCACATGCTCTCTCTGGGCCTTCTCTTGCTCAGTCGGGCAAGCTTTGACACTCCTTTTCTGGGTGTCCCCACATATGCTAGGGCCCTGTGCAGTCAGGGTCTGTTCCTGCCCCACGGTTGAAGAAGCCTTCTTGGGCCACATCCCGAAGCCTGTTGTCTCTGCAACCTGCTGGAACACAGCGGAGGGCTCCGGGCCACTAAGTCTCTCAGCGGGACATGTAGGTGGTTGAACCACAACCTCCAACCAATCACGCGATTCACAGCCTGTGTTGGTGGCTTTGGAAGCTACTAATCCAGGGAAGCCTGCATGCCTTCTCTCCACAGTCTGGGCAGGCTGAATGCCAGTGTCCACTGTGGGCGTGGTCGCTGTCCTCAACTGCATGGTTGCCTTGTTGGGTTTCTCAGTGAAGAAGGCATCTGGGTCAACACTGTCTGTGCTTTGAGGGCCAGCTGTAACTAAAACCCCTTTGCCAGGAGTCTGTGGGCTCTCTTTTCCTCCGTGGTGTAGTGTCTCAATGCATACTGTATCAGTCTCTGATAAGTCTATGTCTAGAGTAATTGCGATCCCTTTAGTAGGGTGCACAGTCTCAAACTGACCTTTCCCAGGTTGCTCACTCTGCTCAGTCCCCAGTGTCAAGGTGTCAACCTTCTCACCCTGTTGGGTCTCATTCCCCAGTGTCAATGAATCAACTTTCTCACTCTGCTGATTCTCAGTGTCCTTTGTGATTGTTCCCACCTTCTCAATATGTCTGTCCAACTTCCTAGTGTGCTGGATCTCAGCGCTCTCAGGTCCCTGGGTATTAGTCTCAGTTATCTGCGTCTGACATATCACCATGTCCTTGGTCAGTGTATCTACCTTCACAGTGTGCTGGATTTTAGTGTCCTGTGTCTTCGTGTCCACCTTTCCAATGTGATGGGTTACTATTTTCTCAGTTTGTAGGGTATAAATCTGAGGTAACAGGGTCTGCGGTTTCATCGTGTTTTCAGTTCGTTTGTTCACTTTCTCAGCATGCAGGATCTCAGTGTCCTGTGTCAGGTGGTCCAGGGTCTCAGTATCCTTATTTACAGTGAGTATGTCCTCATTCTCAGTGTACAGGGTCTCAGTGTCCTTAGTCACAGCGAGTATGTCCTCATTCTCAGTAAACAAGGTCTCAGTGTCCTGTGTCAGGTGGGCCTGGGTCTCAGTGTCCGTATTCACAACAAGCATGTCCTCATTGTCACCGTGCAGGGTCTCAGTGTCCTGTGTCAGGTGGCCCTGGGTCTCAGTGCCCTTAGTCACAGCAAGTATGTCCTCATTCTCAGTGTAAAGGGTCTCAGTGTCCTGTGTCAGGTGGCCCTGGGTCTCAGTGCCCTGTGTCAGGTGGCCCCGGGTCTCAGTATCCTTAGTCACAGCAAATATGTCCTCATTCTCAGCGTGCGAGGTTTCAGTGTCCTGTGTTAGGTGACCCTGGGTCTCAGTGCCCTGTGTCAGGTGGCCCCAGGTCTCAGGATCCTTAGTCACTGCAAGTATGTCCTCATTCTCAGCGTGCAGCGTATGGTGGCCCTGGGAATCAGTGTCCTGTGTCAGGTGGCCCTGGGTCTCAGTGTCCTGTGTCAGGTGGCCCTGGGTCTCAGTGCCCTGTGTCAGGTGGCCCCAGGTCTCAGTGTCCTTAGTCACAGCAAGTATGTCCTCATTCTCAGTGTAAAGGGTCTCAGTGTCCTGTGTCAGGTGGCTCTGAGTCTCAGTGTACATAGTCTCAGTGTCCAGTGTGTTTGTGCCCACCTTCCCACTGTGCCGGGCCTCAGTGCTCTCAGGTCTCTGGGTATTAATCCCAGTTGTCGGGGTAAGCTGTATTACTTTGTCCTGTCCCAATGTGTCAACCGTCTCAATATACCGGATCTTAGTGAGTTCGTCTATAGTGTACTGGGTCTCAGTGTGCTGGGTCTCGTTGACTTTGTCCACCTTCTCAGTGTACAGTTTCTCAATGCCTCGTGTGAGTTTTTCCAAGTTCTCAGTGTGCAGTGTCTCAGTGTCTTGTGTCAGGAGGCCCTGGGTCTCAGAGTACTGGATTTCAGTGAGTGTGTCCACCTTCGCAGCATGCTGGGTCTCTGCGCTCACTGTTATTATTTTGACCATGTCAGTGCAAAGAGCGCCAGCCTCCACAATCATAGTGTACCGTACCTCTGTGCCTTTTTTCATTGTGACCACAGTGTCTGCGCTCTGAGATTTGTCAGATTGCATTTCCCCCAAATCTGGTACGTGTGTAGTGTTTGTATTATAGTCCTGTCCTGTTTTCTCCTGCTGAATCTTCGCCCCTGGGCCTGCTTTTGCTCCTGCAATGTCCCATTCTTCACTAGCAGGGGGCCTCTACAACCATAATTTCAACATAGGAAATTGTTACTTGCTGGAACCACAAAGCTCAAGAAGATATGCATGTTAGTTAGAAATGATCAATTTTCAACCCAAGTACTGACTAAGAACAGGAACAACTAACCCAAACATAATGGCATGCTGGAAGGCTGCCTTTGAGGGTATCTGATTGGACGGCGGCTTACCTGATGATCATGTGACACCACAACATGTTCCAGTAGCTCCACCTGCTCTCGCCCTGCGGCATCCGACAAGAACTCCATCCTTTGGGACACAGAGGGCCTCAGCCTGGAAGGAGGTCAACAAGCAATCAGAGTCAGAAAGACCATTTATTCCTTGAGTGTTACACTTGTATATTTGCCTTACTGGAGAGTGTAAGTGTATGTAAGCAAGTAGCAGTCAATGATCGTAATCAATAAAGTCCCATCCTAACCCTAACCCTAACCCTATATAATGTTAAGACAGGTGAGATGTGTGTGTGAGGGAGGCGTGCCTGTCTAACTGGCTGAGTCGGTCCTGCCACAGCATCCTGAGGGCAGCTAGCACAAGTTTCTGCTCCTGTAGCCAGGCCGAAAGTTGATTCAAATGCTCTGGGGACCTGAACCCGTCCAGCTCCGCCATTCGCTCCCTTAGCCCAGCCAGCCTGCACTGCCCTTCCCGATTGGCCAGTGCGTCCTGATTGGGGGGGGGAGGGGGGGAGAGACGCATTGTGATCAACCTTGTTTTGCAACAGCACCCCTCCCCAATTAGTGAGGGAACTCACTGTCAGAATTTGCCTGGAGGCTTCAAGCTCCTCCTTTGCCACTGGTGTTGGGTGGCCCCCCTCCATGGGCACCTGCTGGTCCTGGAGCCACCGCTCAAAGGAATGGCACTCCTCTGGAGCAAGCAGAGAACCAGTCACTTATTCTACGATGCAAACATTTTTTTTTCTCTCCTTCTCAAGTTATTGCTTGGGGTAAAACACCAATGTGGTTGGCTGCTCTATACATTTATGATCATGGAATTTTAAATTCTCATATACCCAATTACATGACAAAAAAATCTACAACGACTCAAACTTGAGTTTTAATTATTCAACCACTGAAGTAAAAGCTCAGTGGCAGAGTTAGGAATAGGAAAATTATCATGCCAGGATCACCTGCTACACACAACGAATTTAAATAATTTCTCAAAAAAAAAAAAAAAAAGTGGATTACTTACCAGTGGTCACCTGTATCCAAAGTCTCACCGCCCACTCCTTCTTTTGATGAATCAACTGGCAGGTGCTGCGGACACTGTCGTTCAGCCGGAGCCCATCTGCAGCCAAGGCCTCAAGGGCCAGCGGGCTAGCCAGGCTGCAGATGAGGCTGACCTCCTGGAGCAGGGCGTTCACATGCTCCATTAGCATCTGCAGCTGCGCAGACAGCTCCTGTGCAGGGAATTATCACAGTTAAGCTGGGACACAGAGCAGGCGCAGCCAAGAGAGCAAGGCTAAAGTATGTACCTTTTGTTTAGATTTTTATTATATATTATAACTTTGATTGGGAGAAAAAAAGGCCTGACCTCATTGTTTAGAGGAATGGTGGGTACCTGTATCTGGGGGAGGAGCTGTGGATCCTCGGAGGCACAGAGTGTGCACAGTGAGGACTCAATAGTGAGCAGGGAAGCCTGACACTCTGCCATCCTCCTGGCCATTTGCTCCCTCACTGCAATGACGTCCCGGAAGGCCTCGCTAATGTCCACGGTGAGCTCCTTCACCTGCTCCATCCTCTTCCTCAGCTGCGTCTCCATCACCTGAGGACCGAGTCAGTTTCAGACAGTCCGCTAACCTGGCCTCCGGACCACTTTCATGCCCAACTGCCTCGCTCACCTGCAGGTCCAGGGGAGGCTCGCCCATCTGGAGAAGCTTCATGATCTCAGAGGACTGGCTGTGGAACCGGTCTATGATTTCCTCCTGGGCTCGAACCTCGTCCTGGGCAAGCAGACATGGGAGGAAATGGCCATCAGTGAGAGGCTGATACACAGAAACACACGGGGCACAGCGTAAATATGTGGCAGAGCCGGAGACTGAGTAAAAAAATAAGCACACACTCTCCTCTGAAACTTAACAAATCTACAAGAAGAGGAGAAAAGGGGTTTTTCAATAAGCCTCAGTGGTTCCTGTCCCACATCTCATTAGCTCAATAAGAGTCCTGCTGCTGTAGTCCAGAGCAGGCCGGGGTCAACACATTACCTCCAGGGCCGTGATCTCCTGCTCACTCTGGAAGTGTAGTCCAACAGCAAACACAGCAAGTTGGTTTTCCGCCCAGCTCTCCACCTCTCCACCTAGCAGCAACAGCTTGTCCCATAGCACAAGTCCCATCTGCAAGTTGTCCATGTGGGAGTCAGTTTTCTCTGTAACCTGGATCGTTGGAGACAACAAGACTGAATTCCAATCCCAAAGCCAATCAGAAGTGTACATTCCTTTAGGCACACAGCCATCTGAAATTTTCCTAATATTGAATTCCCAAGCACACTGCCAATTAGTACAATCCACTGGTAAAATATTTCACAAGCTACCAATCAGAACTGCCAACCAATCAAATCAAATAAACACTAGAGCTACTGGTAGAGAAGACATTGGTATCATTTACACAGTCAGTTGGGACTAGATAGACTGACTGAATGGCAGAATTTCATAATGCTGCTTGGAGTACGACAAGCCCTGATAGAAGGGTGGAAGTGCAGAAGGTAGCAGCTATAGTGGACTCACATCCAGCCATCGGTCAACCAGGGCAGCGGCCTCGCTCTTAAAGGGGGCGTCTGCACAGGCAGGCATTCTCTTCAGCTGAGACTGTAGCTGTCTGCACACACCCTGGATCTCCTCCACTCCCATGCCAACGCCACAGAGCTCCTCCTTTACACCACTGACCTAACATCGGGAGCATACAAAGGCAAACAAAAACACACACACAGAAATTCAGAATTACATACAATTACATAGAACTTGCTCCTGATTAAATAATGATGCATTTATTTAATCTGGTCTCTGCAATCTGAAACCCAATGGCCTCATTGACATTGTAATCAAAATACATTTTTTATAAAAGCAAAAAAATAATAAAAACCTATTTGCATCCCTGGGGAACATCCCAGGTGGTTTTTCTCCAGGACCAAGAGTTATACTGACCAGCCAGTCCTGATGGTTATCCACAAGGTGCTGATGCTGCTGAGCTATCAACTCAGCTCTTTACTGAACAACTTTATTACTAAATTCATACTGTTTACAATCATGTTACTATCATTTTACTATCATTTTACTATCATTTTCTAGGAGTTCTCTCGGCTGCCTCTAGTGTTAGAACTTTGTTACAATTGTAAAAGTGAGCTATTATAAATTAAATTTAAGGGATTAGATTGCTACTGTAACTGATTTCTGTAGGAGGTTCCAACCCTCTAGTGGTGAAAAACAGCAACACACCTACCCTGCGGTGCAGGGTACACAAAAACGAGGGCTGCCTGTTGGTTCATGGCAGGTGTACCTTAGCTATGAGCCTATGCAGGTTGTCCTTGCCCAGGTAGGAAGCCTGTTCACTGACTTTTTCCTCCACCCTCTGCAGGGAGTCGCCCAGGCTACTGCGACACTTTTGGAACTTCTTCAGAAGCTCCACCAGTAACCGGCTCTGCTCGAGTCTGTGCGCAGGACATCAGATCAGATTGTAGTTCAGCTGTAGTCATCTTAACATTCGTCCCTCCTAACCTTTAACCCCCCCGCTCCCAAATTGCCTAGGAATCTCCCACTTACGCCTCAGTCAATGACCTCTTCGACTCCTCCCACTGGGCCTCCAGCTCCTCCACGGTGACGGCCGTCCCCTGCCTGTCCTCGGGGGTCAGCTGTGCAGATGCAAGACGTAGGCTGAGCAACTCCGAGCGCAGAGCAGTCAGGTGGCTATCCAGTTTGGTCAGGGCCCGTATCCTATCGGCAGACAGCAGAAGCAATAAAAAACTGAGCTGCTGCTCGGTCTGCTAGCACTATTAGCGTAGCGCTCTGACGTTCACCCACCTGTGCTGCACAGCTGGCAGGGTGGGCTCTCTCAGGACCAAGCTCTCAGCGGCTGCCTGCAGCTCGCACAGCGCCTCCTGCAGGGCCCTGCCCGTCAGGCCCTGGAAGTGGCTCTCCTTCTCCCCCTGCAGGCAGTACAGCTCTCCAGCAAGGCGGGCATCCTTCTGTTCTAGTCGCCGCACCAACGCTGCCACCATGTCCCCACAGCATGTTGGGTTGCATTCCTGGACAAGCAACAGCCAGGCTGCCTGTAAGGACTGGTCCACCACCAGGGCCTCGTCCCCCATCATACGCACGTTATGTAGCACCGCAGCCAGCCGGCTGCGCTCGTCACAGGCCGCACCAGCCGTGGCCACAGAGGGGGCACTCTGCATGGTGGAGAGTCCACGCTTGGCAGCGTGCAGAGAGGAGAGGAAGTGGCCCAGGGCTTTGACCGCTGACTCCATCTCCCTAACCTGCTTGCTGAGCAAACCCAGCCTCTGTCTGCAGCCCAGAGCCACCTGGCTGAGGGGCTGCTGGTCTTCTAGATCTAGTTCCCTCAGGACCGAGTGGTCCTCACAGTCCAGACACATCAGCTGGCCAGCCTGGTACTGGAGACTCTCATTAAGATCCTGTTGGGGGCCAGAAAACTGGTTTGAGTTATTTCATTGATTCCAGGTGTCATACAAACAACAGTGAATATTTCTTCTAAAGGAATTAAAGAAAATAGAAATGTCATCAACATGATTGCAGGTTTGATCGGAAAACAAGCTCTGATTCACTGATGCTCGAGTATAGCACCTTCATCTCTTCTTCCATGCTATCAACATCAGCCAGGACAAAAGCTGAGATGTCCCTGGGTTTCGCCACGAAAAGCCTGAGGCGTTTGGAGAGGAGGGAAATCTGAGCGTCCACTGGCTCGATCAGGCCAACAGCCGTGCTCAAAGATTTCACCCTGTGAGAAAACAGAGACTCTTCTCACAGGGAGCTATTGCTTTAGTTTAGAGAGGTGTGTGCGTGGAGTGTGTGACTGGGAAGTGGGACCTAATGAAACTGTGAGTCTCTGCGTTTACATTGGCCGTGCCTCATGTCAAGTGTCATTGTGTTTAGCGTTTCAGTCTGCTGGGTATTGGATGTGTTCAGTGTATCAATGTGCTGGGTATTGTGTGTGTTGAGTGTTTGAGTGTGCTAGGAGCCATGGAGCCCATTATGTTGGTGTTTTACCTCCTCTGCATAGTTATCTGCTGTCCTTTCCACTTCTTAATCATCTCAGCCCTGTCCAGCTTCACCGTATAACCCTGGTCTCGCGGGTGGGAGCACTGGTTGAACTGGGAGAACTGGAGCTCAAACTCAAACCACAGCATCTCCGTCTCCTGTTTCAGGCACTGGGGCAAATTCAGGTCACTCCTTTCGTCAGAAATCACTCAGAATTCCAGCACTATTCAGACACACTTTCAATGAACACAAAATATAAGCACGATAGCACAGTATTATTTTTGTGTTCACATATGCATTAAAAATTAATTTAGCTGATTAAGCAACTCCCTTAAAAGGCTCCAGAGATTATTCCAATCAAAGCAGAAAATAATGAGCCTAAAGGGGGAGCCCAAAGCAAAAGATAATGAGCCCAAAGGGGGAGCCACTTGAGGGAGATTTTGAGAAGGACGAGAAAGGCTTGAGACACACCTGTAGCTCTAGCAGGTGAGCTTTTAGACTAGTGAGTGTGGCAGTGCCTGAGGGAACCTCAGCTAGGAGGGTCTGTTTGTTTCTGTCCAGCTGGACCCTAAATGCACTGCTGGAAGCTTGGTACCTGAGCGAAAAAGACATAATTGAAATCTACCACAGAATCGCCGCCATCATCGCAGTCGTTAGCATTTTCATGATTGTTATCATCATAAGCATCATCATTGTCGCAGTTGCCACCGTCATAGTCATCGCTGTCATATTCCTCATCATCCTCATCATCATAAGTGATTTGGCGGCCTATATTTCTTTCATAGGAAGAGTATTAGTATATAAATTAGTATTTGTATAGAAAATAATAATGATTGTACAATATCCAAGAAGTATCTTATGAACATCAAACATGGTAGCATAAACCAAAATCATAAGTGTCTTTCTTTGGTCTTCCTGGCAGTTATAGAGGGGAAAATGATTTTTTAATCCTTGGGAAGCTTGCATAAAATACGTGGCTGTATCTGTAAACTGCGTTATTGCAAGAGCCAAAACACGGGCGTGCTTAGATAAAGAATTCTTACCTCTCCAACACTTCCTGTGTGGTGGAAGATTCTACCTGTGGGACAGTCTCAACGACAGCGGGCTTGGCCACATGTTCGGTCTCCACCAGAGGCTGTCGTTGGAAGTAACTCTTTGACTCAACCTTCTTCTGATCCTGGGCATGGAGGTCATGGGGAACCTGGGTGTGGGCTTGGCTGTCATGGGGAACCTGGGTGTGGGCTTGGCTGTCATGGGGAACCTGGGTGTGGGCTTGGCTGTCATGGGGAACCTGGGTGTGGGCTTGGCTGTCATGGGGAACCTGAGTGTGGGCTTGGCTGTCATGGGGAACCTGAGTGTGGCTCTTGCCCTCAAAGGGAGTCTGACTACGGGCATTGAAGTGGGTTTTGGCGTCAGAATTGTGAACTTGGTTGTGGACGTCATGGTGAGTCTGAGAAAGGTCATTGCTGTAAAACTGGGCATGGACCTTGGTATGGTGGGCCTGAGCGAGCCAGTGACCTTGTGGTTGGACATTGACCTTTTTCTGGGACAACTGGGAGTTAGCTAGGACCTCTGCGTAAGTACGAGCTCGTGCTTGGGGTTCCACCTCTGTTTGTGTCTCGGAGGAGAGCCTGGGTACTGGTGGACAGATGGGGTTTCGTCTGACCCCAAGAGAGCTGAGTATTCCAACAACTTCCTGGAGTAACAAAGACTTCAAGTCAATTAATCTTCAACTGTCAATCCCAGACCAAGAGAGAAAAACTAATGTGGAACATTGGTTCTCAGTTATCTGTGTCATTATTCTACTTATGGTAAAGTAATCTCATGGAAATACAGTACCCACGGAAGAAGGAAGGCCTTTCAGCCCCACTGTGGTGATATGTTACAGGGTGCAGAAGCCGAGCAAGATGGGAGCACAGACAGCGACTCACCCGGCACTGTGTATCAGCCTGCCGGACCCTCTTCTGGATTCCTGAGACACTGAGCAGCCTCAGTCCTGAACTCTCCTGTACTGCCATAATCGCAGCCGCCAAGCCCTGCTCCCCCGCTGCCATCTGGTCCTGAAGCTCCTGACCTCGAGACAGCAACGTCTGGAGGACCCCGATTGAATACCAAGCAAAAAGACCAAGCAGGAGGAACTGTAGTGACCCACCAGCAATAAAACACAAGAGGCCGATAACAGAACATAAACTTCAACAATGTCCTGATATGGACATGGATTGGGCTAACTGTGGGCCACCCCTGAGGCTTCGGCTGGACTCTCCCACGCTTACCCTAGCCTTGAGGTCCTGACAGTGGCCCATCCCCTGGAGCTCCTGCTGAAATTCCCTGGTCTCCTTCTCCCAGAGCTTCCACTCCTCCAGCCTGGCCTCCAACTTCACTGCGGCACGCTGTAGATCCTTACAGCTGCGCTCTGTCCTGCACAGCGTCTGCCTCACCTGCGCAGATCAACACGTAGACCAGTTAGGGGGTGCCTTCCCCAACGTGCAATCAGCTAGGTGGAGCCCTCAGGGGAAGCAGGGAGCAAGTCAGCCCCTCACCTTAGGAAGTGAGCGTGCAATTTCCTGGTGTGTTTCAGTTGGCCATTCTGGGGACTGGCTAAGAGAGTCAAAATCCACCTCCTTTAACTTCCGTTCCACAAGCTGGAAAAACAGTGACAGGGGTCAATACTTAACATTTGCCAACATATTTCTAAGAGCAATATATATATATATACATACTTTCTTTTTCAACAGGTTTTTATAGGAGAGCATTGTGAGTTGGGGAAAGACTCTTTGAATGAATACCCCTTCCAATACCTGCAGCCTCTTCCTGAAGAGGCACAAGGACACTGGTGACACCTCCACTGGCTGAGACATCAGCTGGGCAGCCTCCTGGACGAGGGCCTGAATGGCAGTGGGGCTTGTCAGGCCACAGGGTGAGGAGGCTCCGGCCTGGAGCGGGGGTTAGGGTAACAGGGCAGTACAGAACACAGGTGAACCACAGTTCAACCCTCCTCCACACTGAAGATCTGGAGGGGAGGCAAACACAGCAGGTGTGATGTGTGTGGGCAGGTGGACGGGAGAGGGGTGCTGAGGAAGAGCCAGAGAGTGCTTCAACACCAAGCCGCGAGTGTGAGACAAAAGAGCTTGAACACAATGCTCAGGATAGGAAGGATGAAGCACAAACTATATAGACTCACCCGCAGGTCCAGCTCAGACACAGACAAGTCTTTGGAATACTGCAGGAACTGGGCCACATAAGTCATGACTGACCTCTCATCCGGGTCACTGTTGTCGATGTCTTCAAAAGCAAGGAGAAACGGAACAATAAGCTCCCACTTCCAAGGACCTCAGAGGTTCAGCTTCAGTTTCAGACAGGCAGTAGTAACTATTGAATTTGTAGCCTTAAAGTTGTCAAAGGTGGCAAGGATGACCATGCTGCTCCTCAGGCAACCAGCAGGGCGAGCCGATGATAACATGGGGAGCAGAGCTTATGATAACATGGGGAGCAGAGCTTATGATAACATGGGGAGAGCACCTGCGGTGCTATGGTCGGCGCCCACCTGCGGTGCTTTGGTCGGCGCCCACCTGCGGTGCTATGGTCGGCGCCCACCTGCGGTGCTATGGTCGGCGCCCACCTGCGGTGCTATGGTCGGCGTCCACCTGCGGTGCTATGGTCGGCGCCCACCTGCGGTGCTTTGGTCCATGCTCACCTGGGGGATCCAGCAGCCGGGGAATGCGCAGCTCCTGCTCAGCGATCCGGAAGGCCTCCTCCAGGTTCTGCTGGTTGGTTCTGGTGGAGGCTGCAGGCAGGTCTACCAGGTCAGGACGCAGTGAGCTCAGGATAGCCAGAAAAGCCACACCACTCCGCCAGCTGGCCTTGAAGTCTTCGATTTTGAGGTTGCAGTCGGCCCTGTGGGGTCACAGTGGGTTCACAGTGGGTTCACAGTGGAACAGGAACACTGCTCCCTGACCCAAAGCAGCAGTAACACATTCACCTGTGACACTGCTCCCTGACCCAAAGCAGCAGTAACACACTCACCTGCGAACACGCTCACCTGTGACACTGCTCCCTGACCCACAGCAGTAGGGCCTTCTTGGCTGAGAGGCGGAACTGGTTGTGCATGGGAGAGCCCCTCCGGGTTGCAGGGCTACTGGAGGTGGAACAGGAGTCCAGGGAGAATTGCCGTGAGGTAAATGATAGGCTGCTGGCCAGTGACTCGATCTGGGAAGAAAGGAGGATACAGTAAAGTGCATACTCATGCCCGACGCACTCACCCAATGTACTCACGCCCAACACACTCACGCCCGATGCACTCACTTGATGTACTCTGGCCCGACGCACTCACGCAAGGATACATGTTTAGTAAGTTAGGAGGGTTGCTTCACATTAAATATTTGTATTTTCTTGGAGAAACACTTACATGGCAGTGCAGAATGATGGTCCATATCAGACCCAGGATAATGGAGGGTCTGCCATCCATGATGTCAGGAACATTTATGTTCACCAGTTTGATCTGTAAGTAGATTCCACAAGGTTAAACCCTCAAAGAAATTGTTGTGGTGGCATATAGAGTTCAACGTTTATTATCTAGGATCTCCCGAAGATATCCCAACCCCAGGCCAGAGCCCCAGCACCAACCGATTTCTTCTTTAGGAAGGTCAGGGCCGTCTCAATGTTTCCCCTCTGCTGAAAGACACCCCTGCCTTTCTCTCGTTTCTGCACCGGAGACAACATTCAGCAGGCGACAGAGGTCGGACAACAATGGGGATCAGACAACATACATCAGAGGTCAGACAACAATGAAGATTAGACAACTGACATAAAGCCTCAGGGCCAACATTAAGAGACAAAGAGAGGCTATGGTCCTGCTCACTCCTCACGCTGCACCCCAGGAGACTCACCAATCGTTGGCTGCTCATCACCTCCAGAAGGTCCAAGAGCAGCATCCCATCCTGGAGATCAGTGAACAGGTCCAGAACCATGGAAGGGGGATTCCTCTAAAAAGAACCAAAAAAAACCAAACAGGTCCAACAACCCTTACACCTCAACATCAGGGCAAAAGCCAATCGCACCAAATTGCACAAAACGTCTAGCAACCCTTAACCCTGTTTTGTGTCGTGTGTGTCTTGTGTGTCTTGTGCTAATGTATCGGGTCGTCAGTAAGAATCCTGCCAATCCACGCGGTGAGGGAGAGGAAGTCGTACGATTGAACTCCAATTCAAACAGCTTGAAGTTGCCCATCTCTTTACACAGCATGGGTTACACAGAGCCCACATGAGAGGAGGAACAGCCAGTACTCTCCACAGCACTGTAAACCTTCAGGCCAAGGGAAGTCGTCAGGAGACACAACCTGAGAAAAGCCCTGTTGGCTCTGCTCTCATGGTCACCATCATCTAATGACAGGATCTGAACCTGGGAATTCCAGATCACAGGGACGGCTCCCTACAACCCCACCC
>JAOVYW010030902.1:3894-29348 GCA_025775045.1 Hiodon tergisus
ACACACACACACACACACACACACACACACACACACACACACACACACACACACACACACTTTTATCTTTAACTGGGATCTGCAACCCTGTTACCAGATTTCCATAATACAAAGATTTCATGGTCTCTATAAATGGTAGAACACTTCAGCCGTAATTTAGCATAATTATTGATACCATTTAGTAATTTAATTGTTTCAGTGGACTGAAAAGCAGAACTACCTCAGGCACTTTCATGAGATAAGACGTCTCCATTAACAGACTACATATCGTTCAAGTGTTTAAACAGAAGGCAAATTTGACATTTTAACGAGTTGCTAGTCGTGATTAGTCAGCTAGCCGGTGTACATTTTCTGCATTTTGACATGTCTCTTTGGAAATAAAATTGAATCATGCTGCATGATATTTGAATCATTACATGATTAATCTCAAACAAATTGGCAAAATGTTTGCCAGACATTCTATCATCTTATCAGTCGGGTGTGAACATTAGCATAATAGAAAAACCATGGGCCAATTCAGCTCTACATTCTGTACAAATGCTTATTTGACTGTGGTGCTCAAATTCACTCAACACCACGCAGTCCTGACCTCATGTGTGTACATACATTAGCTCTGTGTAAACAGGGCAGCAGCGCAAAGCTGTGGTTAGAGCACTGGTCCAGTAACTACACGCATTTCAGCGCTGACAAAGTACTTTACATGGGCTCCAACACTAATAAGTAACATTAGGACAGACCTGACCAAGATGTTATTTAATGCAACTCTGTTGGGACCCAGCAAGAAGACCCACCTCCGCAGCGGCGCAAAGCCCCAATGCTACTGGGTAAACAGTCCCTACGTGTTACAGTGTAAATAATCCCCCATGCCTCTGCTGATTTGACTTGGAAAACACTTCCAGCGTGGCCCGTGGTCACGGACCGTTGCTTAAGGATCACAGTGCTTTTTTTTTTTCCGACAGTAACTGAACCATAGTACAGATCGAGAAAGCCATGACACATCACAACTGCCTTCCCCACCCACACAGAAGAGGTGCCTCATCCAGATCTCTGGATCCAGTGGATACACTGCTGGCAGTGGAGTTAGTGTGCATGACAGCTCTTTCATATTGGCGGAGGGAACATGTCTGGTCCAGTCTTTTTTGGTTCATTCAATGCCAAAAAGCTCTTTCTATCAAATAATCTGGAATTCCATAGTTATCTGGAAACAGGACCGGTCCAACAGTGGTCTAATCCACCAATTAAATCTTTACGGTATATACATTTCCCTCCATGGGGCTGCAGTGCCAGGTGGATTTTAGTGAGGGAGAAAGCTGCTTTCGCTGCCAGCCAGAACAAGCATGGATGACTTCACAGCTCAATAATAATCTGAAATCAGCGTGGTCCACTTCTGACCAGGAAATACATGTGCAAAAAGAATACTTAACCTGAAATGTGTCAAATCTAAGGTACTTGCCACAGGAGACAAATGTCTGTTCTCACTATAAACAAATAAGCCCAGTTAGGCAATCTGTTGGTAGACAATGCTACATTTCTGGTAGCTAATATTCTACTGACTTCCGATACTAATGTGAAACACCAGGATTCAGAGGGGAATGTTAGCAGTAGTTACAGTTTCACAATGGGATCACGTTACCCAATTCAGACAACTTGAATCCAAAAACAAACATGTTCTGTTCCTTCTGATCATTTCATTTACATTTTTGTAAATGCCTTAAAATGTTCCTAATTTAGTTGTGTGTATATTCTATGTCGATATTTCATGGTACGGTCTGGCAGGGCTTTTGACAAATGCTGGCCACTGAAGTGTATTCTAAAAACTCCATTAATTGCCTGTGAGGACACAAAAAGAAAAGTGCAACACCTGATCTTTAAAACATGGCATACAAAGGAAAGAAATCTGTATGTAATTAATTACAGTGGAGTTTAGTCTGAATGTAATATGCCTAACCTCAGTTTACGCAATCAGAGAAACGACAGGGTGTACTGGAATAATGTTACGTGCTTGTTAGTGGAAAAAAGTAAGGGGAACCAGAAACAAACACTATTTTAAAGTAATAAAGTAGAGGGGCCTTTACACAGGTGAGAAAATGTCTGCACTGGGGCTGATCCAATCGTTTAAAAAGGCATAGGTAAACAGAGAGACATTGAGAGGGATACCCACACATTTTACTAATTCCCAGTGCAAACACTGAGAGCAGACTAAGTGCGGTAAGAGTCTGTACCCAATCATTACACCCTCTCGACTAAATTGGAAAGTGTGCATGTCTCCATATCCAACCGAAGGCAGTTGTTATGGAGGTGCTGAGCACGTATAGGCCGTGGAAGGCCTTCGTGGTAGTCAGCCAGAAGGGACATGTGGAATTGCAGACACTCGGGTTTCAGTGTTGCTGGTGTGAAGGCACGGCAGGAAATGAGAACAGAGAGATGGTAATGCCGCTGGATTATCATTAGATAAGAACACTTGACCTCTCGAGAGCGTGACCTGCGACTCCAGGATTGTAGCCGAGAAGCATGCGCAGAGGCTTTACCTGTGTGCAGTCTGCAGAGAAAGAATCGTGCACACGCTCAGCGTCTCTTGCAGAGCAGGCGGACTAATCGTTTACAACCGCGTCAATCTACGGTAAAAGGATTTTTTCCCAGAGCAGAAAGACAGAGACCAGCCTACACATCGGTAATGATAGCGTGGTATTGTGTTAACTGGAAACCTGACTCGGAACAGGACTAATGGAAAACAACAAGCTGCCGACTGCCAAAACTGACAGAGATTGAAAGGGCTAGAGAGAAGGGGAATAAGAGAGAGAGAGTGACAGAGAGAGGGAGGAGAGAGGGAGACAGAGAGAGAACTTCCAAGAACTCCGGGATTTGTCAACACTTGAGTTGGAAACACAGTGACCCACAGCACTGAGACGTGGGCCCGCATGGCTTTGCCAGGTGGGGGGGAGCTGGGGGGGGGGGGGGTACTGGTACCTTCTATTGGGCCACAGGTGTGAGAGTGTAGGGTGGCCTCCACTCCTGGCTGTCATATTTGCATTTTTTTACTTTCCTGCTTGTTATTTTAACATCTGCTGAGCTGGGCACTCCTCAAATCACCCCAGGCGCAGAGAAAGGAGAGTGACAGCTCATTTTTGACTAATGCCTCCTTGATGGCAGACGGGCATTTGGAGAACAGCAGTAGTCACAAGGAGGCCTTCAGAGTAGGCCTAGTTTGATGACGAAGAAACACAATCCCACAGCAAATATTAAGAAACGGAATTAATGTACATACAGAAGAAAAAGAAAGACGCACATGACAGAAAGCAAATATTTAGCATCAAAGTATATTGGTACTATAACAGAAGAGATCAAAACCAGAACAACCATAGTGGGCGTGAAACTTGCAATTAGTGTCTGCATAGTATGTCAAACTCACTGACTTATCCCAACCTCGCCTCTTCTCTTTGGAACGCTGGAGCCATACTTAGTGTTTTACTATAAGTGTAAATACATGTGACTAAAAGCGGTGTACTTTTATGAAAATTCTTCAGATTCTCCTAGGTCTTTTTTTTTGGTCAACTAGCTCAATATCTGGTTTAGAACCAATGCAACACGAGGTCCTCAATGCATGGCCTAAACTGTGTCCTTCCCTGGAGACAGACTTCCCAGCAAAGTTCTGTTGGGAAGCTGTGACATTCTCCCAACACATTGGACATTTTAGACGAAGATGAATTTTAGAGTTCATTTTAGGCCTGCAACATTTTATGCAGTTTCATTTGTGTATACACAAATATTTTAGAGAACAATTGCAATGAACAACATATGGGTATTGTGTCATTTCTTCAGAAACTCAGGGCTGTTAACCAAATTTGCTTTGTTTTAGTCTGAATGGGAAATTAATTAAATAAAATAAGGGATAATACAGATGTATTAACAGAATCACCACACACGCAGACACATACAAAGCGAAACTAAAGACGAAAACTCGAGAAATTTCATGATTTCTATCAAAGTTTACTTACTTCCTATTGTAATGGGAGAGTTGTGAGATGCGTAACATTTAGCGTCAGAGGGAATTCCGTTTGGTGAGATCAAACCAAAGTGACCACACTACTTATCATAGCTTCTACCCCTGCACCTTTAAGTCTAATAGTTGATGTGATCATGCACTTGCCACACACAAACTGTAAAAAGACACTTTAAGGGGCAAAGTATGATTTAAAAATATTTTTACTTTAATCATTAGGAATTCATTAAGAATTTGCAAAATGCATAGGAAGACCATCCAGAACTTTCTGAGGGCAGCATAATCCAGTGTGACTTGTGCTTTTGTCATTTGTTAAAAAATATGCGTGTTCCAGATGAACAGATTTCACCTCTCATTACAAACCTAACAAGATGTCATAGGCCTGTTATAAAAAGCCCATCAGTGTGTAGTGTGTTGCTAGACATTTTGGAAATATCCCCCGCCATTGGAGAGGCATGAGTCTGTAGAGGCTGGACCTGCCCAACCGAGTGAGACCGGCCACTCCCAACACGGCAAGCTCTGAATGTGCCTGGAGGGAGAGGTCCACTCGTCACTAGTCTGTCTGCAGCCACCTGTAGACGTACTCGTACACCAGGAGCATGACCGCCCCACCTATACAGGTAGGAGATGACATTACAATCCATTGCTGTCACCTAGGATTGCTAACTGTGGTGGCTGGACAGATTTTCAGGGTAAAATGCCACTCGGAATGATATCTATGGTTATGCTCGTCAGTTAAGTTAACAATTAAGAAACAATTAATAACACTTAACTTCAGGGTACCCTTAAACAGATTTTGCAGAATATTAATTATCTCAATTCTGAGTAACAATCACCACTTCAAATTTTTTTTGCATACTTGTCTTAAACAAAATTAACGGCCTATCAATAATCAAAATGACAATCAAACATTATGTGTGAAAGAAAATTACCTGGTCCAAGCCTCATTATCTTGGGGACAAGTCCTTTGTATAATGCCAAGTATCTAGAAAAGCAAAAGCAAAGCTTTGTAAGCAATGTACATCAATATTCTTAGTAATGTATATGTATATCTGCACGTCTCTCTGTATTGGCAGGCCTTGCATCTGACAGAGCAGGTACACTGTCCTAGTCTTGGACGGTGATCCATACCTGCTCTAATGTGTTCAAGCTGAACTCATTTCGTCGTGCTCTCCCATTTAGCGGTGCCCCCTCCCCGATGGTGTTAATAAGGCTTGACCCACTTCCTCCCCGCCCCTTCATCTGATTAGCCTGACCTGCGGAGCACCGCGCAGCTCGTTAGGACCTGCTTAACGACTGCTCCCTCAGGAACCACTAATTAACAAAGACTGTGCCATGGCAAAGCCGAAGGACACTGTCTGAGGCCATTCTGAAACCTTCCCCAGGCCCCTGGCCACTACAGGCTATAGCTCACGGGCCCACGTACAAGGGAAAGGGAGCAAATCACCATTTCGTCAACCGTAAAATAAAATTTCTCTAAATCCTCCCATGAGGCCCATCAAACTGGAGTTGAGATGCAGGGCTGCTGCAACAGTAACCTTACAGTATGTTGATGGTTAAGGTCAAGAAAGTTTAAGTCCATTAAAAAACTGAATATCTTGATTGTTGGTCAGTTATTAGATAGACTAGAGTTTTTCTCATGAGCTCACCATAAGCTTGATTAGTTCTCTCTAGTTCGATCAACACACAACTTTATTGTGGATGAGACTAGGTAGTGGGTAAAAAGGCAGAACACACAGGTCAGCACTGTCTCCCTGCAACCAACTAGGTGTGTTCTAGCAATGTGGGGGGGGAAATAACTTTGTGGCACTGAATAAAAAACCTCCAATAACCTGCAATGAGTGAACTGCATTTGGTCCATAATGATCATGCTAGAGGAAGTCGACCTGATGTCGAACGAATCTGCCAGGGAGGGCTTTCCTCTAGACACAAGCCTCCCGGTCCCAGATCAAATAAATTCAACATGTCACCAATATTCAATTACATCTCAGATTCTTATACACAGAGTTATCAGATCACAGAGCTGTGCCTCTAGGGGGTGTACGGTTAATTCAGTCCAGACATCTGAACACAGTCCTATACTTTTCAGTTCAGCCAGCACGTCGTCTGAGTCTATGTCTGAAGCACAGCGAGGACGGGACAGTTGGAAATGTGCTGAAGCGTTGACCTGAATAAGATGGCATGCTGGTATGAGGTGTGGAAGCTGTCGGCACGCAGGCTCTTGTCAAACCACAGTACTGTCTCTGCCCCAGAGGGTTGCACCAGGCTTGGGCCGGTGCCCCGGTGTGGGCGCCTGCGCATGCACATGCGAATGCGCGATTGTGGGTTTACGCTGGCCTGCGTGGCCGTGACACAGCCGGGCCCCTCACCCCTCTTCCCGGTACACTAGGCCCATGGTCTGGAAGCAGCTGCGGTACTTGATCTCGCCAGGGATGGGCTGAGGGCCCTGGATACGACTCTTTGCCACGTCAAAGGGAATGTTTACACATGAAGAGATGGTCCCAGAGGCCAGGCCAATCGCAAACTTCCGCAAAAACTCCAGAGTGGGGTCCTAAAAAAAGACAGGAAGGATGACAACAGAGTGGAGTGCTGATTAAGGCACCTAATGTCAATAGATCCAGTGAAAGCAAAGCTTTCAATTTCAAAATATATTTAAGACATGTAAATAATTAAGTATGGTAAATTGTACTGTGTATAGTGTAAGGAAATCTGCAAGGCAACCATAAAGCAAAGGGTAGAACCTCATGAACCGTTATTGCAGCTTTTAAGGGTCTATATCATTTTCTGTCCTTCACATTCATTTTTGGGAGGTTGAAAAATTAAAGTGAAAAAAAGTTTATAGTGTATAATAGCTGTGGAAGAGTCCTGCACACACCAAGAAAACGATTAGTTCCAGTCGGAGACTAATCAGACTATTAGTAATGCAGCTGCGATACTGATACTCGTTTCCTGGCGGAACAAACACACAAGAAACAACATTTAAATACTCAAACGACACCAAAAAATAACAACGGGTTAAATAACTATTCAGTTTTCAAACACAAGCGACAATTTTCTCTATTTCAGGACACACAAATATGACAATAAAAAGTCTCCAATTTTTCAGACTCAGATCTGGCATATCTGCTCAGATATTTCTGGGTTCTTGAGGGAAATTAGTTTAAACCCGAAATTTATATATTTCGTATTTGAAAGAGAACGACAAATAATTATAATTGAAAGTGCAGCAGCAAAGTACAACTTTACCTGAAGCTGCAGATATTAGTTTCTACATGCTGATAAATACTGATAAAAAATGTAAAATAGTATTTAAAATACTATTTAGCAGCAGTCCTTAGCAGCACATGGCCTGTCTGGGTTGGCTGCATAGTGGTGGAGACTGATGGGGTCAGGGAGATACAGCAGGCTGTGGACTCCATTTTAATGTCTGCATGAAAGCCCATGGTAGGCCATGGAGGCAGAACACGCTGGAGGTCCCTGGCTGTGGTGCGTCTCTCCGCATGGGCAGGACTGCCTGTGAGAGGATTTATAAACAGGGTTCCTGCAGGCCGACCGGAGAAGCATATGGGGGTAATTTGGGTAATTGGGGCTGTGCTTGGCGCAGGGATATTACAGTATCGAAGCAGCCCAGATCCAGGGCAATCTGACATTTAATTGGCCAGGATATTTTTACAAATGACAGCACCCTTCGCAGCCCGGCCTTTGTCAAGACCAGACCTCTGGACACCCTAAATGGCAGAGGAAATCACCGGGGGCCAGGATTCCGTCTGATCAGCCCGGCCCCCAAGCCCCACATGATTCAATATGCCACACGCTTTTTCCACACAAACCTCCATATAAATCCTATTTAAATTCTAGTGATATTTCTAGTATGGTCAAATGCAATGTCTATGAAGCAGGAACGAGATTCTTCCTGACTACATATTGTAGAGGGATCATCTGTGGAAATGAGGAATGAAAATCAGAGGGAACAAGAAGGCTCCCTCTGAACAGAAAAAGAGCATCACATTTAATCACTGAAGTGATAAGCAGATCCCTCACCCCAGGATACTTTAAATGCATCCTATCTTTAAATAGTCAGATTTAATAACTTCTTTACTAAGCAAGATGCAGGTCAAGAGCCGGTTTCGTGTACACTACCTGAAATGCTAGTCATCTGGTAAGCTCTCAGCTTATTGAACCCACCCACTCAGGCAGTGCTCTTCAGGCAGCAATGGAGACAGCACTCAGAGCATCATGCCATGTTCTCTTTGCCCTTGAAACAGGTGGGGTAAAGCCTGAATAATTCTGGTTTAGGGTTCTTCCCCGACCTTCCGCAGGGATAGGACACCCAGATGACTCAAACTGGATGTTCGTATAGTTAGCCTGGCTTTTCTGTTTGCTAAATAAATCCTGTGGTAAATTGATTACAAAGCCCCGAGGCAATATTCAAATTCATCTGCTAAAGGGGGATGATAAAAACATGAAACCCGGAAAACCAGAAATTCCCATTTCCAAGGCAGCAGGAACTTATACAAATTAAATTAAATAGCCATTGTGTTTATAAAGACTGTTTATGTCACTTTTACTTGCAGTTGCTAGCGACCAGCGACTGCTGATGTTTTCCAGTTGATTTTTCCATGTGTGGTATGCAGTTGCCCAGTAAACCCCAGGTTTACAAAAGAAAGAATAGCTCCTCTCATGCCTTCACTGTAATCCCCCCTCTTCAAAATGAAATCAATGTCTGCTTCCAATTAGTTCATTTAAGTTAATTTCATGCTCTGGCTTACACGTATGGGGCAGCGTATGGTAACGTTTCCGTTAACTAAAGTTAACTTTTGTTTGGGAGTCAGACTCAGCCGGATTTGAAATGTGAAACGTTGAGGATGTTTGGGAAAACAAACAGAAAGGTATTTAGTGCGACATTGATTTCACAAGCCGCCGCAGCGACCTTCTCCCATCGTTAATCCTGTGCTTTTGAAATTCGTTTTGAGGGTTCTTAGTCAGATACCAGAAGCTCACTTAATAAACAATGCAGATGTGCTATATGAAGACAATAAAACCTACCAGCTCACGAGCAAGGATATTTTGAGGTGAATTAAACCCAAACAGCAACTCCAATCTCCAGGGTAAAGTAGAACAGAACAGCATGGATCCGCCTCATCTGTCAAACCCTTAGGCTAAACCCCTGCCGGTCCACTTTGTTCAGTGTCACCTGGCAGTGTGGTACTCATTCCCCCTTGGATGTACCCACTACTCATTTTCTACTCTGACCCATCGGTGCCCATGCAGGCTTTCTGAACCTCTCAATGCCTTCTTATTCTTTATACTGTACCTAGCCTCCCAAAACCCCAGCCACTTACCTTTAAAATCTGCATGAACTACAAGTCAATTTCCTGAATCATTAGGGACATTAGTATTATTTTTGATGCTCAATGAATGAGGTACCACAGAACTTATACTCACGCCTATAGCAGAACATATGTATATAGAACAGCTCATGCTGTTTCCTGGGGATGCTCTATGTGTACTGTGGGTTATTTGCCTTCTTGTTTGAGCAGAATTATGTTAGACAGCAAAATGAAGACATGTAAAATGTAATAAAACAGACACAGTAGCCCTTGGCTAGGTAGGGCTACCAAAATTGCATCGGTTGAAATGGTAAAATCTACACCCACACATACGGAGTGAAAATGCAAACGCAGTCCTGATACACCTGTCTGGGGTACCTGGCTGGCAGGGATGGCATCCTTAACGTTAAAATAGAAACCAAAGTAGATCATGTTGAAGACACCGTGGCGCCCCAGCGTGGACGTCAGTCCTTTGTTCAGTCCTCGCAGGCCAAATCCGTCTGCGCTGATAATCTGACGGGCCTGCGCAATGGTGGAGGGCTGCTACATGGGGTTAAAGGTCAGAGAATAGGTCACAACTTCAGCGAAATGTCAAAAGAAACAGGTTCACAACCAGAGACTAGCATTATGTCTATCTTGGTCAAGTATATAAATCGAGGACAAGTTTTCGATTTTCTAGGACACCAAAATCAAACCTGTGCTTACAGGTAAATTACATTCAATGCATAGTTTGTATTCTCATTCACTAGACTTGATTTAGTTATTAAGTGTTTTTGCATAACGTTCAAGGTTAAAAGCAATCATGAAGATTATTACGGTCTTAAAAAGGGGATCTCTAAGCTGATATACTTACCACTTTAAAGGAGTCTCTGTTGGCCTGTAGGCTGACCTTGACCACCTCAAAGGGGTTGACCACTAATGCCTCAGTCAGACCGGACCCCAAGCCTGCTACAGACAGTGCCTAAGACAAGAGCCAGGGCAAGAACGGGCAGAACATACGTGATATGCCAGATCCTGCACCCTGAATCATTCTCAGCATGGAGAGAGTAAGCAGACCAGACCAGAAGAACACACAGACAGCCTTTTCTTTCACAATAAACAAAAAAGTGTTCAGGTGTTTAAAGGAGGGGAAGGAATAAAAAGAGAAGAAACAAGAAAATACAGTTAAAGCAAAGAGGACTTATGAGTCTGAGCTGAATGCCCCACATTATACAATTATGTTTAGTGTGGGGCTTATTTATCGAATTGCGAAACCAGCACCAACCAGAACAAAGACTTTTTGAAAAAGATCCTTATTCACAACACAAGGCTTTTTTATGTCATGCATACATAGGCATTGTTGATTTCCTCTGTAAGTGCACCATAAACGGGAAGAAGATGATGAGGAGGAAGTTGACCAGACAGAGGACTGAGTCAAAGAAGGAGAAGTGAACAGGGAAGAGATAGTCAGTGTTCAATCTCACAATTCTCAAGAACTCTTTAGGGTGCGTGGTGATCGTTTTTGTTAAGGAGAGAGGGCTGGGGCAAATAGCAGCGCTATTGTTTGCCTCCACTAGGTAAGCCATGAGTCAACACGCATGAGAGCTGAAAGAAGATGCAGAGAAAGAGGATTTTCAGGATCTAGGATAATCTACCGCCGTCCGCAGAGAATCAAACACATGTCTGAGGGACATTTGCCCTGAGGTATATACAATTTCCATTTCAAAACAATTGGAAACAATGCACCATGATCATCGAATCTCTTGTAGTGCATCCAATAACAAAAGGCCATGTTGTGCTTTCTTCAGATAATGAACCTACTCATTATTTAATCCAAGACCATTTTACTGGCCGTGTCCATAGATATTTAAATACGAGAAGAGTTGAATGTAGCTATTGGTACAATAAGAAACGTCACCGTACGGTGATATCAGAAATATATATAATTTAAAATTATTGCTATCAAATGTTTTAGCCTGCTTTGGTAAAAACAGTAGACAATTGCTAATATTGACCGAACAACTGCTAAACAGTTGAAGATGATCAAAACTAAAAAAAGGCATAAAGAACTGTCGTATCTGTAAATATACGTTTTATCTTCTTATAATGTATAATAGCGAAATTTTTGTCCACTGTATGAAACATGTACTAATGAACCTTGCGTTAAAGCAAAACATCTATGAACACAATACAGTCTACATTTTTAAAAATACAGACGAAAACAATAATAATATGCCTCGTCACCGCAACTCCTACAACCACTCCTCCAACCTTAGATGCCTTTGTGTCACTTGTCTCTTTTCTACACTGCAGGATATAGCAACTTGCACACAGGTTCAGTGCCAGTTGGTGGAGAGGCATATCCCGCTCAAAATTACTGCAAGCTCGCAGGTGACCAGGAAGTGGATAGGAGATGCACGTTAGCAATAAGTTGAGGAAAGGCCCACCAATTTAACCCAACCCGGTCTTGGCGGTGCCGCCCCTGTGCTCTCCCAGACACAATCAGCTAATAACATGGCACCAGCCTCCTTCACTAGAGCTCTCCAACTGACTCAACCAAACCTTGAACCTCCCACAACAAACTGTGCGTTTAGCCTTGAATCCATGTTTTTGCTCTATATTGATTGTATTTGTACATTATCTCCTAAGTAGTATTTATTTTGAACCTTCTTGTAGTACTTTTCAATAGGACATGGTGGCTTTCCATCTTATATTGCACTTTGACCATAAAAAAAAAAACTTTTGCACTTTTGTACATTGCTCAGGATAAGAGCGTTTGCTTTTAGAATCCAGGTTTACAAAATACATTTTAATCATTTAGCAAACTCCATCTCATAGGAGCACCAGGGCAAGTGGCGCATGGGAGACTAGCAATGTTTATTTTGAGTCCATAAACACACAATAAAATATTTAAGCAGGCAAGGTGCCATCACTGACCAAAGGTGTCCAAAAGCTTTTTACAATTTTCAACGGCTCCAAGTAAAATACTATAAATATGATTAAAATTTAAAGTTGTATTTATTTATTGGCAAAATTATGAAGAAACACTGTTAACAGCGTTTGGTCAACACTGATTCATGTATTTAAAAAAAAGAAGAAACACGTTAAAAGGCAAACTTTTTTTTTTTTTTTTTTTTAGTAAAACTGCAAGGCGTGCAAGCTGATCGCTTAGGCGGCCAGACCCGAGACGGCGCTTCATTGAAAAACAAATTGTAACAAGGAGATGAGCTGCATGAGCGTGAAGACTGAGCATGTTTGCTGTATAAGCCAGGCAAATATTTATCAGCGAACGAAAGGCTGTCATTACGACCAGGCGTTCCCATTGTTACAGTTTAACAGAAGAGAAAGAGTCCATCAGAAGAGAAGTGACGGACTAGCGACGGGAAATCAGTAACGTGTCGGAGCGCCATCACTCCTCTCACGCCTTAATCCTCGCCTTATAGCCCGAGAAACAATCTTTAAAATATACATTGCGTTATTTACACAGCCAGTATTTCTTTCCGCAATTGTCATCATAAATCAAACAGAAAATTATTCTCTCCTAAATGCTGAATATGGCTCATCTGCGGTAGGACATGCAACTTAAACGCCATATTATATATATATATATAACATTAATAGTCTTGCGTAACCATAATATTTCACAGTGGAATCCCCTGGGGACGGGCAGGTCTGTGATCATAATATGACAAGGAGAATGATGTATTAGAGACGTAAACACTGCACACTGCATTTATTTTCCCTTAGGCTGTACAAACAGACTGGAGACGTTTGACAGTGCTTGGTTCCGCACACATGCAAGTAAGGGAGAGAGAAAAAAAGTCATAATATTCCTCAGAGACAACATTGATTGGCTGTTGTCTGTACGCTGGTGTGCATCAGAAGTGCCGTGCAAACCTGGCCTCAAAACATAAATGTAGGGATAGAATGAAACGTTAAAACAGGGTTTTGATACGTTTTTGAGAGGAGATGCGTATGACTCACCAGGCCAGGGGACAAGGGGGTTAAACCAAGGAGCTTCTTGTACTGCTCGAATGTGAAAAACTGCGGAGGGAAAGGCGAATGAATGAACCACCAGTGACAGGAACTTTCTCAGTACTACACCCCAGGCTGGTATCCTGGACATACAGGCTAGAAAACAGCACAGTAATGGCACCTAAAACGTCATTTTCAGAGTGGGGGAAAACTTCAGAACTGGATATCAAATGGATCTGAAACCAATTATTTTTCCAATAGCAATCATTCCAAACATATCCACTACGTGTAAAGTCCTGAAAATGGGGTTGAACCCAAGTGATTGGAACCTAAAAAATTACTCATTTAGTGGTCCGACCAGGCAGTGGCTCCACAAAGTCAGTGCCAGTCAGTTAACATTATCCGGGGCTATTAACATATATTTTTTCCCTCAACCAAAATTCCCTAATTCCTTCTTGCTCCAACTTTGTAATATTACTGAGGACATTAATGGTGTTGCAAACGCATTGGTAAATACCTCAGTCTTGTTGGACAATATTGAACAAAAGCCACAGGACGACAAGCTGACGAGCCGTCATGCTCCCTGTTTATGGAGGACCTTTTTATCTGTATTTTTATTACAGTTCCTACCACCAGTAGGACAGTGATACACGGAGTCATGCACACGTATGGCTTCACACAGGCTTTGTCCAGAAAGAGTAATACATAGCTGGTGTTGAGCAGCTGGTAGAACCAAAAAAAACCAAGCCATCACCTTAACTGCTCTCTTTGGGGTCTCAGCTAGGATGGGAGGCAGGATCCCCTTATAGAAACCATAGATTCTGTAAGGGAGAAAACAAAAAGTAAACATCTTAGAAAACGGCACATTTAATCAGCTCAAGAGAGCACTAATTTGTCCTGATATTCCCACCACTTGGAGTTAAGTTTCCAGTAGACAGCAGACTTTGTCGATGCCCACAAGGGGATACAGGGAACAGCTGAGCATACAAAGAAGATCGGATCTGACAACACAGATGCTGACGCTCTTTTAAAACCACTGTTAATCATTCAAAGAAGAATGAGAAATGATTCGCTTAATTTATGTCACCCGTCAAAAAAAGTCACTGTAAAACATTTTATTGTTGCTGTTGAAAGAATTTTCATATTGTTATTCTTCATGCAATTTAAATCTATTTTGAAATTCACATTAGAAATAATTATCCGATTTACTACTTTGCGACTGACAAAATTTATGTACATGTTAATAGTACAGTACAGACCAGTAGTACATAGTACAGAATGTACAGATTATTGAACTAGGCATGTTTCTTCTGTACTCCCTCAACACATTTGGAAGGAAAATGCCGTATCTGCTATTTTTTAAATATTTGTTTAGAAAACACAAAACATGTCAAGACTCCACCATCACCCCCATATTATGAGAGTATGTGTGTAGTTTCCTCATGGGAGTAGGAATTCCCTCGCAATAATGAACATGGAACAACCTGACTTGCGTGTACCATGTTGAATTCTATCTTTTAATCTAGGTTTGGCTGTGGAGGAGGTAGAATGGAATTCACACTCCCCCACGTCCTTTGTCTACCTGTCCCACTCGTTCTACTGCTGACGAAACCTAACAGTAAAAAAGTTGTGCATACTCGCAATACTGTTGAACAAGTCATGGACCGAACTGGTAAAACAGGTAAAATCTTGCAAAACAAGCACTATGTTCTGCACTTCATACAGAAAATAGGCCCGGTTTTCTGAAACAAATGTCTACAGAAAAATCAAGGTCTTCACAGAGAGAGTGGCTGTTAAAATTCCATAACATGCACAGTTCACCATGCACCGTTCACTATAGTGCTTAGCTTTAAGCTACCCTACTCAATAAACTGATCTCTTACAGGGTTTCTTCGACCAAAAGATGAAAAAAATAAAATAACAATTCTCTTTGTCCTCCTGCCAAATTATGCTGCCTATTTCACTTCACGATAAGCCAACCGTGACACTTTACCTGTGGAGATACACCCATTTGAATGCGTCCTCCAACAAAAGTGCAGATATTCTTGATTTTTTATACGGAAAAGCCACCAATGTGAAACGGCCATTTGAACATAGTCAATGAAGAATCTTGTTATGCGGTCTGAAAAATTTGCTTCTTCACACTGATAAGGTGACTGAGAGATTATACACATCACCATAGGTAGCATACTCATTAAACTACAACATCTCCCTTTCCCTTTGACAGCACCTCTGACCACTCTATTTTACTTCAGTGCACTATTTGAAGTAACCTTTTTAATATATATTATTATTTTCTTTTTTTTTCTTTTTTTACAAAGAATGGGTTCTAGAGAGAAAGAGAAAAAAAACACTGTTCATTTATCAAGCAGTGCCCAAGAAGAAAAAAAATGGATAGAAGTATAAACCGAGTTGGGTGAACCTATTTGCTCCATTGCAAGGCACACTTACATGTTGAAAGTTTGCATATATGCCCCAAGTGAAATCCGCCAAAACTTTTGGCTCTAGGAACTATGTAGTGAAATGGAAAGCTAGCAGTAGCCCATAGCCCGGAGCGCACGCACGTCACTGAATTTCCTCGACTGCAAGCCCTGTTCTGCTCTGGATCCCTTCCAGAAGGTTGGCGATGAGCCTTTCCAAAAGGGGGGTATTGAAAGACTCTATACCTTAAACTCTCATCAATTTTAAAAGCATGAAGAGGGAGACATGGTGAACCCTACAAACTGCACCACAGGTTAGACACTTTCAAGGAGCTCTTTTGAAAACTGCAGCAGTGAAATTCCCGACAGTTACTGTCTACATTAGAACTGAAACGTCTGACTCCATTCTGAATCACATGAGCCAAAGTCCAAGCCATGGAGCTTACATTAAGTTTGTTTGAGCCCTGATGATGTATCTCGGACTGTGTTACAAGCCTTGGTCTGGCTACCCCGACTCACTGTAGTATTTCGGTTGCTGATGGTACCAGAATGTTTGAAATGCATTTTCACTGCTTATTAGCAAAGTATATAAGGATATTAATTAACACAGTTGTGTCCATAAGTTTGGTTGAGGGAAAAGAATAATGTTGAGGAAATATTTAAAAGAGAAAGGAAAATAATAAAGGGAATTTTAGCACTGACCACATACTTCTTTTATCACTGCATTATCTTGTTGCTGTATTGTGAGTGAGTACAGAGTAAACCTTTCACATCACAGTATGCATTATTAAAAGGGTCCTCAATGAGAGGCAGCATGGGTCACAGCGAGATAAAGTGGGAACGAAGCATTTAGCGCTTCCGAGGATTTCACACAAAGTGAGAGGCGAAGTTGATCCCATCAGCGTGGCGTTGGCCACTCTGACCTCACTGCTCCTCTTTCAGAAGAAGGCCAGACCTCTCTAAGAGTAAAACACCTCCCTCGGACGCTGGAGATATCAGTGAGAGTACAAAAAATGACCGGTAGACCTGGTTGGAGAACATAAATTCAGATTTGCATTTAACTGTTAACTCTGGATCCAGCTTACGTAAGCTTGCATTAATTGCATAATCATCTAATCAGTAGGTTCTGCCAAAAGAAACTGTTACATAATCAACAACCGGTTTAATATACGAGATTAAAAACACGCACTAAAGGTGTGGCCACTTTGCCATTTTCTAGCACTACCTCGGTTTTCCATTCCCCAGTCCGTATTTTATTTAATTATACCAAAAGTGTTATTTCAGTCAGCTGAAACAGAGGAACAACACTCCTGGCATCTCCTTTCAGCGGCTCTACAATATTCTGGGTGCCTAGCAGCGGCCATGCTGAAACAATTTAAGGCCTTTTCTTTCTATAAAACCGAGGAGTATGGAAACTGTTCAGCATATTCACCGTGACTACTGCGTTTGTGTAGACACTGTAGCGTATATTGATATTGAACACAGACATATGGATGAAGGGAACAGTGTGGCGTGACTACTGTGTGTGAACTCCTAATGCACTATTGTAAAAACAAGTCTCAGAAGTCATTAGAGATGTTCTCGGCTGATTGCAGCCGGGGGTAAATATTATTGTTTCAGGAAACTGAGATCTGGTGATTAAAGAGGCAGGTAGATGTTTCCTTGCACTTTTATTTAACCTGGGCCTGCACCAAGTCAAAGTTATTACCCAAAACTCATTACAAAAGGGATCCCAGTTTATGACAACAATTTCTCCTTTCATTTACCATAGAGGTTAGATTAAATGTTACTCGGTGGGGTGGTTGAGAGTGCCTTTATAGCGGTGGCCAGTATGTGTGTTTAGCCTTAGAAACCACAGTGGACAGCTCTGGGTTCAAACAGAAAGGGTTGTTTCCCAGGCACTGGCAAGCCCTCCATGCAAATTGCACCCACACATTTCCTGGGTGCGGTTAGGCAAGGAACGATCAGGTGCAAAAAATGCACCTTAAATTTGTTACAGACGGACTCTGGGTAACCTGGGGCCATTTGAATGAGTTTTATTTGAATCCTGATTTGATTTTAAATGTAAAGTACACATGAATCCCCACTTTTAAGCAAATCCCTGTCTCTGATTGAGAGCTACAGTGGACCCAGCTGTGTGGGGGGCCTACATCCTCCGCCCGCAGTGGCCTAACTAATTTGTCTCCGATTTTCATAAAATTTACCCCCACCCCCTGTTAGTTCCAAATGCACTCAACATGACAGAACAGGCCGAGACAGGAAATTAGAAATTAACCAAATGGGTAACAATTAGTAGATAAGATTTCTGATAGAATTATTAAACTCAAATATAATGATATCTGGCTTAAATTTCACACAGGACAGATGTTGAACCTTCCTGCCCAGTTAATCTATCAAGAATTATTACGTCAAGAACCAGAAATGTCTTATGTCAAGGCCACCACATTATGAAGCAACATAGTTGATAATTTATTATAAATTTCTAATCTGAAGTGAGATTTACTCACTGCATTCCAGTTCTCCACGACAATCAACAAGCCTACTTTTCCACAGCTGTTTTTCCCCCTTTCCTGACAGTGCAGGAAAGTTGCTTCAATGCAAAGTTTAGGGAAGTAAATGCAGTTCTGTGGCATTGAGATTGAAAAAATATAGTTATCATTGAGCGAAGGACCTATTGATTGACGGGGGATCTTCCTCACCTGATAGGGCAAAGTTCTCTACTGTTAGCTTGCTCAGGAAACCCTTCTAGGCAGGGTTGGTGGGGGGGGGGGGGGGTCTAAAAGCATAAAAAGTGTTTTTATCACAGGTAATCCAGTCTTGTTTCTTAGAACACTACAACCCTTCGCCTTCAAGATTTACCACTTTGGACTCAATACGTCAGTTACAATCAGAAGTTTACCGCAGCAACCTATCTATTTACACACAGCTTCCGAACTGATGTCATGTCATGATTAAATAAAAACAAAAACAATACATCAAAACTCACTTCTCTCCGTGGAAGCAACCTGCTAACTTCACCTAAACCTACTCATATGGACTCAGATATCACCTGATCTTAGAGGGCTGGTGAATGCCACGTGAATGCAATCGTTTTGTCTCCAGACCTAATTGGCTGGCTGATCAAGGCACATTTCTGTGTCTAAACTCACTGGGCTGCAGTCAGCGAGCAAGAAATCTGGATTCCGCTGGAGTGCTTCACGTGCAGACACATGATGGCAAAGACACACATGTTCCTCTCTCTGCTCCAATTCCAGAGACGTGGCATCACCCCAGATCCAACCGCCGGCTGAAACTAAACACACAACATCGGAAATTCAGAGTGTTCTCTTAACCAGTTGCTAGTGCCAGCACCGAAATGCTTTATGTAAATGTTATCAATGGTTGACTTAAAGCAGGCGAATTAACTTTCCGTGCACGATCAATGAAAGAGGAAGCAAATGTGGTTTTACACAGCTCCTGTGATTGCATCGCAGATGGTAATATTTTCTTTTTGTCCTATTTTGGTATAATTGCCAGGCTGAGCCAAAGTCTCTGGTTTCTACTGAACTGCTCAGAATGAGAGTTAGCCCACCATTGGCCCCCAACCCAGTAAGGAAGTTTATTTTTAATATTAATTCTAAATATCTGGCCCAACCACCACTTGTATAAAATATGGTTAAGTGGTTCAGTTTGGTGCTAATCCGCTATTTACTACTGATGAGATGAGCCATGGAAAAAAATGAAATCTGATGAGTGATAATTGCTCTGTAAGAAAGAGCTGGTGCTTATGTGAAGGCAGGGCGATGTAACTGCTGACAGAGCCACCCAAACTCCTGTCAGGGGGCGGATTAGAACCCTAATCAAGTGTTACAACCTCCAACTCTCATTCTGTGCACCTGATCAAACAGGTAAAATTGCTGCACAGTTTATCGTTGTGGGATAAGGGAGAACTGCCTGAGACACACTATAATCGGAGTTTCGTTTTTGAAACCGAATAAGCAAAAATCCTTTAAATCGTTGCCTGGGGCCAACTACATCCATGGAACTCAGTAAAGAAAAGGCCATTACCTCCTTGGTCAAGACCATTCCAATTCCAGACTGAACTGTCACACGCATGCAGGGGCGTTGCTAATTAGATGCCAGGGGAGCCGCTGATAGAATCTCCCTTGCAGGGCATGAACCATGTATCATGTTGTATCACCTGCAGTTGGGTCAACACAACTACTGTCCTGCTATCCAGTCACCTGAATGAATTAATAGGGACTGACACAAGACATAAAACTGCAGCGTGGGACCAGCACTCAAATACTCAATGAGGAAAGAGTCCACTACTTTAGCCAATTCATAATCACCGATCACTAAGGGCTTTCACAATTTACCATCACTTTGGTGCCCTTTCATTTATATCTCATTTTAATGCTTCAATATTGCTACCGGTATTCAAAATATAATTTAATATAATATATATAATTTAATGTAATTGCCCTGCCTTTCTAGACAGTTATTGTTGATGTTGACAGAACCAAATGAATGAACTATTACTTTTAACCAAAATAGTTAGTTTTTCCGTCAAAAAAGGGAGATTCTTTTGAGCTGCCTGAGATTAACCATTTCGAAAAAAACAAAACAAAAACACCTGATTCACACAGATTCGCTGGGAATCTCAGAGAGAGATCGCTTTGATAAGTGCATAGACCTGCATCGACAGTGGAATAGCACGGCAGTTACCAGCCTCGCGCACACAAAAGGGCATATCTCTGATGTGACGGCTCTTCAACTGACATCAAGATAAACTTAGAATGCTGAATCAGAACGCTGACTACAGCTGGTTCTCACTCGTGGTTTTAGTGTGTGTTCAACAGAAGTTTGGAGGGACCCGCTTACAGATTTTGCTTGTTCTAAAAACACAATATGACATGAATCTTATTTCTGTTAACTTGACTAGCCTCAATGTCATTAGGTATGTGTATATATAAACATATCCACATATTCACACGTTTACAGAAACACACGCAGAAAACACGTGTGTTATATTTCCTCACAATTACACAATTTTTCTTGAAGTAATGTTGATGCCGCACTGTCTTTTTCAACAAGGTAATACACCATCAGGGCTTAACCAAATATAATGACCCCACAAACCCCCCAGTGGTTAACAGGGCCCAGCTAGGAGGAGAATTCTCGCTCATATCCAGGGTTTTTGGTTTTTTTCCCTTTGAAATACAGAAAATTCCAGGAAAACAAATCAATCCAATAGGCATCCACGAGGAGATGAAGGAGAAGGCAGACCTGTACAGTTCAGGTTTATATGAGGCTTATATGGACGGGACACTTCAGACAGGACACAGACCTGAATCCAGCTTGAAGTGCATTTCAGACAGACAGGGAGTGGGCCTCTCAGGTTCGAAATCAATTAAATGCTAATGAGGAAGGAAATGGCACCAGACCTCATGATTAACACTAAGATCTCCGAGGAGGCAGGGCAAACAGAACATAAAAGCCCTTGTATTTTATCAACACTGCACTGAGCTATGCAGTTTGTTTACTATAAACTAGCCCCCCACGAAAAAAAGAGGAACCGGTTCACAAAAAACTTTTTCAAATTTCTTGTTTGTATGTAACTTTTCTGCCATAACTTTTCAGGCTCTACAGAAACACAAGTCAATTTGATAGAACTGGCAACAACAACGCAGCATGTACACTTAATGGAGTTTCAAAGAAAGGCACGTCCTGGAGTGGAGGACATGAGAGTCAAATGAAAACCACCCAGGAAACAGAATCACATCATAGATGATCTCAATAGTTTGATCAGCCATGTGACATATTATCTCACAATCACCTTTCTATCTTCCGTGAAGATTTCGCCCCTCAGTTTGCTAAACCACAAGAGCTCTTCCTCATAGGTCCATCCATTGTAAGAAGGAGAGGATCAGTGGATGAAAGAAAGGACTCTTCACCAGAGTGCATCAAACCAAAGTCATGTTAGGATGCTCGGTTTTACTCTGGTTCTTTTTGATATTCTTCTGCAGCCAAGAGGGAGCTCTCACTTTACAGGGGCTAGCTTAAACGGTGTGAGAAACTAAAAGCTCAAAGCCCCCCCCCCCCCCATCCTTAGCATCAGATCAACATTTCAACGACCAGCGGAACGTGGGGTATATTTAATGGGTTAATTAAAGGGGAAGTCTCTGTACATCTGGCAACACCTGAAAGGGATTTAAAAGAAAAATAAATGTTGCAATCCACTTTCAATTCCCTCACAAATGTGTGTTAACCCATCCGTAGACACCTGCGCTCAGACTTTATACCAATAACACGCACATGCAGACGATTGGGGGCATCTCAGGAAAAAGGGCGTGAGGGTAAAAAACTAAGTCTTGACCTCCGCTTTTCCAGAACTCATACTGAGAGCAGAAACACAAACAGGGAGGCTGAAGGAAACAGCCCAGGCTGTAAGAAAACGTGTTCCCTGAGCCGGCAGTGCGGCAGGTGTAATACACACTTACAGCACAAACCTCACGTAAAGAGTGTCACACACACGTGGTGTGGACAACCTGACACCCTGTGAGGTGCGCTTCTGCATTTAGGAGACTAAACAGGGTGCGTACCCTTCATTCCGGGATATGGTCCTGAAGCAGTGTGCCAGGCTCTTGTATCCCTGTGGGTCGCTGGTCCCCCTCTGGAGTTGAAACCTGCAAAAGGGAACACAAAACTGTGATTAAAGGGATCAAATATACTTCTTTTTAGAAGAAATGAGGAGCAAAAGCATAATGTGGTGCTAATTTAGTGCCGAGTTAAAAGTTAGACAACAAACATGTCTGACTTTTTAAAAATATATCCTATAGCAATCCTATAGCAAATAAATGATACATTTATAAATAATAAATATATATAATATACATATAAATTCTAAATAATATATTATTATATTACAAGATATGAGATTATTTAAGATTATTTCACCCAGTGTCTCCTCCCCTACCTCCCATACTTTTCTTCTCCCTCTGCCCCTCCCACAATCCTTCCCTTGCAGATATAAGCAAGCAGTCGAACCTCCGTATGTCCTCAGAGGCGATGGTGAACTTCATTCATCCATAGTGACACTGAGCCCTTTAGCAGTTGTGAGACGGTTTGAGCCCTAGACCTGGACATTGCCTGCAGACCTGTAGACAGAATGACTCTTGTGTTGCTGAGGCCCTGACCAATATCATTTTGTTCCCTTTCTTTTGTGTAATTGTATGCACCTGTTGTAAGGCAATGTGTATACTGGTTTCAGATAAATGAATGAAATGCTTATTTACAGGGGGTCTTTTGAGATGGCCTGGCTTTACTTAAACACCAGCAAGCAAACAAGCAGTAATCTCTAAAACAATTACTTATGAAGGAGCTGCTCACTGCCCTCACTGGAAAGCAAATAAACAACAGAAAATCCCCTTTCTGAAACATTCCTTTTTCCACCCTTTCACTTCTCACGTGCTTTTTTAATGAAGATTCCCAACAGGGCACTCCCATATGATGTCAATTACTGCTCCACAGTAGAGACGGGGTTGTCATGAAAAGACAGCCACTCCGCTAGGCAGCACCCTACAAACTCTGCAACCATTCCCCCCCTTTCACACCAGACTCCCCAACGCATCCCCTGCGTCCATGGAGGAGAACTCAAACATTTACTTAACCCACTGTAACCAATTAGCCAGCCCTTTAACTGCAGTGTTTTGTTGCGAGCTGGTTGCAGTGAACACACCAGTAACAGCTCCAATGTCACGTGTAAATTTTTAATGTGAAATATACTGCTGGGGGCGAGCAGTGGGAACCCACAGCGACCGAGGGGTAGCGCTCTACAGCCCCAGAAGTGGACTCGTCTCCCTGACAGAGAGACAACGGCAACACAAGTCAAGCCGCCACGAGGGCTATCCCGACACAGTCCTTCGTACGTCTATGTCTTCTAAAGCGAAACAGGAAACAAACACAACGGGAAAACAGCTCTGAAAGTTACATTCCGTACTGCATTTAGTTGGGGTAAATTAAATTAAACATTCAGTGTCCTGTAATTGAAATATAGACTGCAATTCATACATTCGAGAGAGCAAAGGGAGAAAAGTGAAAGGGCATTCGTATGTGGAGTCAACAGACCACTCTGACCGGGGGCCTAATGGGCTGTGAAGACTCCTATCTGTGAGAGGTGATTGTCCCTTGCTTTTGCCGCAGATTAAACTCTCAGGAGAATGTTTCCTGAAAACCAATTTTGTGGATTCCCAAACAGCTTGTAACCCGTGCCAGAAAAGAGTTAAAACTGTGTCATAAAAGGGCAGATATGTATTCCTAGGAAAAGGGGAAAAAAATTGGACCAGATGGGGGAGCTGCAGTTCCAAAAGATTTAAGACCGGTGGGGCTTGTAAACAAATTTAAATCCACCTTAATTAAAGGCACATGACTCTGGGGTCAAGGATTTAAGCAGTCTGCCTCTCACATGCTCCCCTCTCTGGTGCTCACCCAATCTGTCCTCGCCCTCCTTTTACCCATAAGAGAACAGGGCGGCTGGGCCATAGTCCCTCAGTAGCCCCTGACTCTGTGTCTGACCTTGGGGTCAGCTCATTTCCTCATGCCCCTTTCCTACCCTGCTGTAAAACCAGGGACTAACCCCATATCCAAGAGGACATAATGGGACGGATCTATGGAGTGCAATGGGGTAGAATTTTATCCAACTCTCAGATGTAAAGCAGGAAGTACGCTGGTGAGCATCAGCCAGAAACATATTTGTGTGTGACTCACTCGCTCAGTATCAGGCAGTAAGATGAGTCTGCATAATTGATCTGCACATCAAACAAAGTTTTGATGCACTAGAGAAGCCGTTGACTTCCTTTAAAAGCTTCTTGCATCTTAGCATCTCCACCACTGGGTCTCTGTCAGAAGACACACCACCAGGCACTGAGATCTGATCGTCCATTCACTCTCCGTGCTTCCTAAGCTTTACAAGCCCACTGCTCTAGTGGGATGACCAGGTGAGAGGGAGGGCAGGTTGGAGCTTCTGTAAGCTCTTGGGGCAAATAATCTTGGAGGACCCCAATAAAAAGCTGATTCAAAGGTCCACAAAGCGGGCAAATGAGTGCAGGGCAGCCCCGCTCAGTTTTTTTTTTTAATAGAGAACAGCGCAGTGTTTTAGGGTCCAGGGAGCACAGGGGCAGTGTCCTCTCACAGACCCCAAAGGTAATGGGCCTAGGCTAGGGCCCGGCAGGAGGGGTTTCACCTAGGACGTGCCACTGGGCAAGGGCCAATAATGATGGTGTAAAAGTGGACAACTAAAAGGTTATTGGGTTGATCAAAAGACAGAATTTGATGGGCCTAGTTTAAGGTGAAGTCTAGTTTTTTAAAAGGTCTCTTAATTTGCCTAGTTAAATACAGGGTATTCCCAAGCAACAGGAGGCCTCTCCATTGCTCTGACACACAACTTATCAAATCCATTGCACCATTGATTAAAATTACAGTTTTCCTGTGTATATCTTTAGAAACTGCATGGCACTTGTTCAGTGAGGTATACAAGGTATTGCACAACAAATAAACCCGGTCCACATGGAGAGCCCCAAGATATCTCACAACCATCGTATAAATGATGCAAAATTCCTAAGTACTTAGACCTAGCACTTTTCATGTCTCACTTGAAGCTCATGCAAAGCTAACTCAGCAGAGGCCTGATGCATAGTGATATATCAGTTGACATTTAGTTCTAGAACCAGGCCAATCCTAACTAAATTGGGGGAAAAACAGATGATGGAA
>JAOVYW010030923.1:0-29343 GCA_025775045.1 Hiodon tergisus
GTGAAAAATGTGGTGAAACAAAAATTACTTCAAAGACAAATGACAGATGGCTTCATGGATAATATCAACTTTATTTCATTCCTAGTCAGGGAGTTAACAACTAAAGACAAAAATGGTTTAATATTCTACCGTCTACAGCTACTGTATTTCTTTAGAAATATTAGCCTGTTAATTTAAATATGATATAATTGATATATTCTATCAGTTGAAGTAGGGGTGACCTTTTACTTTTAAATGTATTATTTACATAAGCATAAAATAAAACATTCTTTATCCATGAGGGCCTCTCTGCGCTTTGGTCTGGGCCCAGAACCTCTTGCCTTTTCCTGTTTGCGACTCTTAGTCTGTGTTCACTGGGTTTTGTCACTCTTGTTTCAGAGCCCTGTTTGACTATGACAAAACAAAAGACTCGGGTCTCCCCAGCCAAGGCCTCAATTTCGGGTTTGGGGACATCCTGCACGTGATAAATGCCTCGGACGATGAGTGGTGGCAGGCCCGGCAGGTGACGGCGGATGGAGAGGTGGAGGAGATCGGTGTCATTCCCAGCAAGAGAAGGTGAGCCTCCGTCCGGTCACCCCCACCACTAACCACTTCCGCTTCTCGCCTGACCTGCTGCTCAAGGTGTTCAAGTTTTTAACCTTGTGAGTTGCTCTGGATAAGAAAATTGTCTTGGCAATCAACTAATCAAAGCGGTAAAAACCCCAAGTCGAGACAAATCCCAAACGTTCAAGGACCTTTGCTTGGTGTGCCTTTCATTTTGATCTGCGTTTTATAAAATATATCAACTGCTAATACGAATTCAATTAGCACACATCAGAGTAAGTTAGTCAGAAATGAGGTTCTGCTAATAAAACAGTTTAAAGTCTAACCTCCTACTGTGAAACCCTCAGCTTTGGTCTCGGCTGGTAAAAAGATCCTACCCAAGCAATGCTGAAATATTAAACACGTCATCTCACGTTACCCCGTTTTTGTTCTGAGGCCTGATCCTCCGCCCGGAGTCACGTTTCGCTCCCCTGTCCCTCTAGAACCACTCAGTGTCTTCGAGAGCCCTTCCTACAACCACAGAGCTCACCTGTGCATTCCTGCGTAAATCTGTTTTTTTTTACAGAAGAGCTCAAGTAGGCAGTACTATTTCAGTGTTTCAGTGAAATGGCATATCTGAGAGGGCACCAAGGGTAGCAAAACTCTTCTGCCTATCAGTTTCCCTGAACACTCCTTCACTTGGAAATGTGCTTTCCTGGGAAGGAAACCCTCAAAGTCAAGTCCTTAAATTTGTCCAGAGCCAAATTTTTGAGCTCAGTGGGTAAAGACCCACTCTCCCGTGAGGCTTGTGGTCGCTAGCCCGAGCACAGACTGAGCCCTACGTGATATCAGATTGTGGGCTTGGGTGGGGTCGGAGGGAATTGGCAGGGCTTGGGTGGGTGCCAGGTGCCTGCAGGCTGCCGAGAGGAACGCGCCTCTCTTCAAATTGGCCTCTGGTGCAGACTGTGAAGCATGTAAAGCTTGAAAAATGTGTGGTGATTTAAAAAAAGATAAGATAAGATAATGGTGGCTTACCGTAAAATGTGATAGAAAGCAACCAAGCTGGATTGATTATTCAAAATATTATCTTTGCTGTATAGACCTACATAAACTGTTACTATCCTCTGCGTTAGTACGGGTGGCTTTGTGCCATTGCAGCTTGACAGCTCCCTAAACACTTCTTTCATCCTTTTTCTACTGTCCGATGTAGAAAATACAAAAAAAACCTGACATTCCTAAACATAGTTAGCACGTTTTTAATCGAGATTAGATTATCCTTACATGTTACTGTATTGTGAAAAACATTAAATTTGAATTCTCCAGTAGCACATTCCTTTTGAAATACTAATGTTTCGTATTTTTGCTTTAGCACCCAGCATTTGAAGTCGTAGATGTTTGTAATCTGTCATGGGTTTAGTAGAGGAACCTGGTTCGGAGTTTTCAGGTTTATTAGTCCATGTGTGAAATACTGTAGTGTGGATGTGACCTCCGCCCCCCTCTCTGACAGAGTGGAGAAAAAGGAGCGTGCCCGGTTAAAGACCGTCAAATTCAACTCCAAATCACGGGACAAAGGGGTAAGTACCCTAGTACCTTTTTCAGCCTTTGTCAGGTGCCACCGCCCTGATCAAGCTAACGGGAATGACAGCATTGTCCTGACTTTTACGATCATTTTGACCATCGGATAAATGCTTGTTAAGACTCAAAAGTGTTCCTGCTCCCTAGGTCTGGTTTAGCCTTTAAAAAGCTTTTAAAAGTCTTGCTCTTGTGAATGTAGATTCAGGATCATATGATAGCATTGTATTATAAATCAGGGGTAGAGTGCTAATAAAAGGCAGTTAAAATCAAAACTGTTATTAAATCTATTGAAAGTTATTTTAAAAATACTTAATGTCATGACTCGGGTATATATTGTGTTTAACTCTTGTGAGGAATTAATTTATTTAGAAATGTGTCTACAGATGGTGTATTAAATGTCACTAATCTCTCAGACTGACTGAGACTTGCCTGTGAGAGGCTAGTTAACAGCATGTGCATCGTTGACTCAGTTTCTTGTTACACTGGTCCTGTTCAGCAAACGTTTCCTGACTGAATTAACCACATTTAAACTCAGTGTCCAAACCCTGGGCTGTGTTAGTGCTCTCCTTAACTCAGCAACCAAAGACTTGCATGACCTACTGAGTGTAAAACAGAGAACAAGTACGCTTGCCATTGATGTCCAGCTGCCTTCTACGCACACTACCTCTCTCTGGTTTCTACACCTTTCCATATTTTTGCCGTGCATGCTTTCTTCTCTCAACCTATCCCTTGTCTTCCTCATCATCTGCTCCAATCCAATGAACGGAAGGGTTTGAATTCTCCGTGCTTATTGGTTGCTGCTCTGTCACAGGGCCGGCATTGTGGAGCAGTTAGCGCGTAGCTCCTGCATTTCAGCACCAAAAGCACTTGACGGGCTTGGTTATGACTTGTGAGTCCCAATCCAAAGTCACTTTCACCACGCACTAGGGATCACTGGAAGGGCATAGGTAGTAAGAATTCTTCCTGTTTGAGATACACGTCAGTTTAAAACCGTTACAAGTCAGGTGTCACAGTTTTGTAGCTACCGTTGTAAATACTACTATATGTATTTTACCCAACTTTTAATAGGGATTGTTAATTTTCACTTTTCAATAAAAGTATGGTAATGTAATATGTTGTTTGTTTATGTGTTTATAATGATTGCTTTGACATTTGGTATGTCAAGGCATTTCATCACTGGGATGAAAACTGAAAAGGTTGAATGGGGTTGGCGACCTGTTTAGTTACGCTACGCTACAGGTATTGACCTTTTTGGAGACGAGTTTGCTTTGACCTGCTAATTTGCTTGTTTTTTCATGGGAAAGGGAAATTCGAAGAGCATATCTACAAAGAGCTGAGGTTAATGTAAGGACTGTTTTAGCTGTGGCTATTACTGTGGTACTTTATTTTTTCAAGCGCTCGACTGACGAGTTTCGGTATTGGCAACATCCGTGCAGCAGATGAGTAACGCTATACATTATTTTTGCAGAATTTAATTGTGAGTGAGCTAGAGAAAGTAATGAATGAATCTATAATTTTAAGCCGATTTTCAGGAACCACAGACACTTTACTTTCCTGTAAAGTGTGAGTCTGTTAGTCTGTTTTTAAGGGACCGCTGCTTTTTTTAACCCTTTGGATTGGGACACACTTTAAAATGGCCGCTATCAACATCCACCCTGCGATTCTCCCTTCTGGCAACTTCCCTTCGAATTGGGACACTGCCTTAGTCCATCTCTAGGATTTAAGTATTTTTAATGCAGCGTAATTGCGTGTCTATGGTAGTCTTAATAGCACATAATATATTATAAAATCCCTGCCATCCTTGTATCCTAATATTTTAATTGGGCTGCCACTCAAGAAGATACAATGGCTTTTGTTTCTTTTCAAAATTTTTCCATGTTTTCAAAATCTTTGTTTTCCTCGACAGCATTTTTGCATGTTAAAATGTTTACTACTAAAGGGAATCTGGTGCCATTGTTTCATCAAGCTGTTTGTCACCTTTCTAACTGGTGCCCACTATTCTGACCCTATGTCCTCAGCAATCACTAATTCACCCCCCGCCCTAACCACCCTACCCCCCTGTTCCCCCTACATACACTTACATTGGGTTTGGGGTTTGTTTTTGGTTTGTTTAAATGTCCTCTCTTATTTTAAAACATAATCCATTTCACATATCGAGCTGACTTTGTGGACATTCCTAGTAAAATACAAGACAATTGACTATTATTAGAAGTTAAGATTTCCAGGGGGTTAGAGACAAAGAAGGAAGTTTTGTTGTTATCAAACTGTACAAATGCCACTACCACCTAGGCTGCATGTCCTTGTGTGAAATCGATTGGCTAAATCTATACTTTTACAACTTCATACATACAAGTCATACCTCCTAAAAGGGTGTGTGTGTGTGTGTGTGAAACTATGTGAAGGTCACTTGTATTTTTATATTTAAATTTAGCGGTGAACAGTGAATTAACGCAGCACAAGCTTGTCCTGTGTGCCCTTGGGTCAGGCCCCGTACTAGGGAAGGCGACAAAGTCAGCTCCCAGGAAGTCACTCTTTTTTTTGTTCACACCAACATTGGACGCCCTTCTTCCCCTTGTTTCTTGTGCCCCTCCTTCTCTTCCTCAGCAATCATTCAATGACAAGCGTAAAAAGAATCTCTTTTCCCGAAAGTTCCCTTTCTACAAGAACAAGGACCAGAGCGAGCAGGAAACGAGCGATGTTGACCGTAAGTAGCCAGGATGGGGTGTAGAGTGGACAGTAGGACAGGGCAGCCAGTGTGCACCGTTGAGCACAGCCGCTGGCTCTACAGCAGGCCCCATCTTCTCCTAAACTGGGCCCTGCTGCAGCCCGGCTGCCGTGCGTGGGGTTGCGACCCCTCCTCGTGTTCCTGTAACCATTGTTCTTTTGTGGTTGTTTCTCCTGTTTGCTCTCTGCTGACTGCTCCACAGGAGATCCCAGACGACATGGGATTGAAAGGCCTGAGTAAGTCACTTAGCTGTCACCAGATCATCCTCAGCACCTCCTCTGTTCTCCATCCCCACCTCTGTAATAACCCGTTTGGATTCCATCAAGCCTTAATATGCCATCAGGTTTTTTTTTTTCCCCCCTTCTGCTCTCTGAGATTTAAAGATCTTTTTAAGATTTCATAGTCCAGTCATTGGCTCTATGGAAAGAACTGCACATACTCCTTTCACTCACAGCAGCTCATCTGAATATTGTCTGCGTTAACCATCACTTCTATCATCATGTCCTGCTGACGAGAAGCGAGGCCCTCCTTGTGTGATTCACCAAGAGGAAGCCTGTGGCTGATGAGTGGCCTCGGCTGGACCCCCAGCATATAAACACCACTTTTTCTATGTACCCCTGGGCTCCAATAGGAAGGTCACAGCACAGAAGGTCTCAACGGGAGTCATGTCTTATCTCATTTTAATGCAACAGATCTAGGACTTTGCTATTCCTTCACTCAATTAAACTTTTTTCACATTTACATTTTAGTCATTTAGCAGACGCTCCTATCCAGAGCAACGTATAAAAGTGCTGTAGTTTAGGTTAAAGTGCACTGAGAAACTGAGCTACCTTGCCCTAATGACAACTACTGTGAGAAGGTATAAAGACTAATGCTGCAAAGGAGATAACATGATATCAATAAGACATGCATAACTCACACATAAAAGCATCATAATCTAAGCATAAACATGCAGAATATAAGCATATACAACAAGAGCAACCTAATATGAGCATCCATATAGAAACCAGTTCCAAAACTCCCATTTGGCCAGTGTCGGTATACAAAGCGTTATGTAGGTAGCATATTAAGAGCTTAATGTAAGAACTAGTCACAGTATTATAGTGTGTGTGCATCACCCATGACACTTGTCCTACTGTCTGACATTATGTAGCTCATCTGGAAATCCAAACTCAGGTGGATGGTGGAAAACCTGCACTCTTTTTCAATGGTCAACCGAGCTTCAGGGCTGTTGATAAATGTTTCATTGTGTTGAGACCGTCGAGGAGTATAGAGATCGTTAGCCAGCCATCTCCTCTGCGTTCATAAATGTTGCTGAGACTATCCTCAGCTTGAATGAGGAGACTCCACATTTCCTTCTCTGAATACATTCTTCTAGGCTTTGCGCCCAGATTTTTTTTACTTTCCTTCAGCGGTTGGGGAGAGTGAGCCTCTTCCATTACACTCCCTCATCTTCCCATTCTTCCCACTCAGCCCATGATTGTGCTGACTACTGTAAGTCCACAGTTTAGTGGTGTAAGTTATCCTCCTTTTTTTTCTCAGAGGCCCTGAAAATGTATTATCCAAGACACTGCTGCTCATTCCCTGTGATTATAAGTGTAACCAGCCCTATTCAACCCCCCCTCCTAGCCACTGGGCTATTACCCGCCCTAGCTGGAGATACAACTCCCGGGGGGGGGGGCCTAGCCGGCGATCACAACAGACGAGACAAAAGTCTTACGTGGAACTCCATGTCTTCCAGGAACTAATCGTGACTAAACGCTTTCCCCCTCTAAATACCTGCAGCAGCCTCAGCCGACTGATAGACATCGGCCGTCACGTATCCGAGTCGCGGCACCAATGTAACTGGCCCTGTTCAATTGTAGTCCTACTACGTTTAAAAAAAATTATTGATTTTTAGATTTTTTTTTAAAACCTGTTCCAGCTCTTTGGTCTAAAACAGGGTCCCTGATCAGGGCTTGGTGATGTCATAAAGGATTCTAAATCTCCTGGTCTTTTTGTTTCTATTTTAGCTAACATTTTAAAATGTCACTGTCTGTTTTATTATAATTTTATTATAATTTCCCTTTATTATAATTTCAGAGCACGTAACTTCTAATGCCAGCGATAGTGAAAGTAGCTACCGTAAGTCTGCGTTCCCTTTCATCCCTCACATTGTCCATTTCTCCATAGGCTGACCCTCCACCTGCTTCCAATTCTCCCATGGGTTGTTCTCAGCACTAACAAACTCCTATCACAAAGGGCACACGAAGCGTACAAGCTGTTCAGGAACAGATTTGCTTCCCAAGCGCATTGTGTTTGTACTTTTGCGCTCAAGGCCTGCATACATGTCCATTTGTTTAGACACTTACATGAGCTCTCCTGATGCACTCGGCATGTTTTTAGCACAAGTGTGTCTCGCTCTCATTCGCTCATTCGCAAGTGTATTTCAGGAACATCCAGGCATGAGCACGATTCACAGCAGACTAGAACGGTCGCTGATTGCTGCGTGTGTTTCTAGGGCAACGCACTTTGCCTGTATTGTCACTTTATAGCGTTAAACAGTATAAAACACTCTGCTTTCCTTTTACTGAGTGAATAAGCCCTTTGTGTGACCTTCAAAGAGTCTTAAAGTGAGTTAAAACAAGCCCAAAGCAGAATAAAACAAGACCAAATTAAAGAATCTGGGTTGGTACTTAAGAATGCAAATTATATTTGCATTCATATGAAGTAATGTGTGTCCAATTAATAGTAAACAGTCATTTTAGTCAGTTAAAGTGCAAATTAATAATTATAAAGTTAGCCTTGTAAGAAAAATTTTAGATTTTTCCAGTATGGAATATAATTAAGTTAACCCATTTGCAATATCCATATTTAAACATTTTTCAAACTGACACCACATCTTAGACAGCCTTAGTAAACATGACTAACTTTATTTCTGTACATATTTGCTTGTTTGGCTGTAATTTCATTTAAAATTCAGTTCACATTGAGGACCTAACTTTGTGCATGTTCCTATTCTAGAAAGTTTCAAAGAGGCCTTGTTCATGAAGCTGCATTTGTGCATGTTCAAGAATTAACCAAATCTGAAGTATTAGCAGAATGGCTTTGTGGAAACCTACCTTACCTGTATATGCGCTTGTGCATGAGACTGTTGGGATTTTGCGTTCCGTGGGAAGACTGATCCCTGCTGGTTCTGCACGTTGAGTGTGTTTTCTTGTCTTATACTCAGCAAACACATGAAACTCACATATAGTGCTCAGGCTGCTTAATCTGATAAAGGACCCCAGTCATTCAGTAGAGTGTTTGAGGTAATTCAAGGGTACACTGGCTGTGTTCACAACAAGATCTTCATTCCAGATCCCTCACTAGGACATCATACAGCTGTGCAGTTCTCCATGTATCCAACTCACTGGATAGCTCAGACACAGAGTTGCATTGCACAGCAGTATTAAAAAATGTTCATCAGATTTTTTTTCCACATTTCCACCTATTGGCAGATAGACACTGTCTGCCATCAAACCAGCCATTACCTGCAAGGTTCAAGAAGATGATGTGTGTCAATGCTATTCTGAATGCTGTGTCTGTGTTGCCCATTCAAACAGGTGGCCAGGAGGAGTATGTGTTATCGTACGAGCCAGTCACTCAACAGGAAGGTAAGCATTAGGAATATGGGCAGTTCACCTAACGTGTTTAGGCTTCATCTTCAATCTCTTCAAATTTTGCTACTGGTTGAAAAATACTCCTACTAATTCTGACAGTTTGGCACTTTGATTAGTTGGTTTAGAATTGTTTACATAGTCCAACTAGAAATTATTTAATTGTATTCACAACCCTAACTGATGTATAACCAGCCATAGAGTAGGGGGGAGATTTTAAGAGGTTTTGTTTTTCTTTTGTTCCAGTAAACTACAGCCGGCCCGTGATAATTCTGGGACCCATGAAGGACAGAATAAATGATGATCTGATCTCAGAGTTCCCTGACAAATTTGGATCCTGCGTTCCCCGTGAGTATCACTGACCAGGTGATATTGCCCTGAAGGGCCAAAACAACATAAGATGTTGTAAATCACATTACAATAAACTATGATTCATTTATATAAAGCCGTTATAAAGCCATTTTGTATGTAAACCTGCATCATGACTGCCTCTGGCTACATTTCTGACAGCGTATCCACTTGTTTCAGACACCACCAGACCAAAGCGTGAATACGAGGTGGATGCCAGAGACTACCATTTTGTCACCTCTCGAGAACAGATGGAGAAGGATATTCAGGATCACAAGTTCATCGAGGCCGGTCAATACAACAACCACCTGTATGGGACTAGTGTCCAATCAGTGCGGGAAGTGGCAGAGAAGGTAAGGGGTAAAAGACACTTCCTGTCTTTTAGGTCAGAGTCTAAGCTTATTGCAGGATCATGTATTATACACTGTTGTATTTTCTGGCACAATGACAAAACTGCAGAGAAATACTGTGTGTGCGCATATCCAGGTGTGGAGGAAGGCACAAGAAAGAGGAATGTATTTTTAGTACTATAACGAAGATCTTCAAATGGTCATTTTCTAAATTGAAGTTTTATACAGATATTTGCGTTGTTGTTATAATAATAATAGTTATTATTGTTGTTGTTATTATTATTATTATTTATTATTAAGTTTATTAGCAGATGCTGTCACTCAGAGTGAAATATACTGCTTAAATTTATTTATTTTTATATGGCTGGGAACAGAAGCAATTTGTGTTCAGTATCTTGCTCAGTGGTTAAACAGAAAATACATGTGCCCTCATTGTAAATATGTAAATAGCCCTATTGCTGACAGTTTTCCTGTCTGAACTGTAGCTGTTTTGTGACTCTTTCTGACCTGTCCACAGGGCAAACACTGCATCCTGGATGTTTCAGGCAACGCCATCAAGAGGCTCCAGCTAGCCCAGCTGTACCCCATTGCTGTCTTCATCAAACCAAAATCAGTGGAAAACATTCTGTGAGTTCCTGGACATGTGTTCGAACTGCACCCCCACAGACAAGTCGGATGCATGGGGGGGACAGGTACGTCGGCACCTATGCTGCTCAGGGGTGATGTCCATCTTCTCCGCTCCTCTCACCAGGGAGATGAACAAGAGGCTGACCGATGAGCAAGGCAGGAAGACCTTCGACAGAGCCATGAAACTGGAGCAGGAGTTCACAGAGCACTTCACTGGTGAGCGTCTGGTTCTCAAAGCACTGCACAGTGTGCACCCTAAACTTCATACACATTGCATGGTGTACACCCTACTCCTCATACACACTGGAGTGTATACCCAACACCTCATACACACTACGCAGTTAACACCCTAGACCACATGCACACTGTACAGTGTACACTGTATGTATCATACACACTGCATAGTTTATACCATACAGTACATACTGCAGTGTATACCCTACACACTACACAGCTAACACCCTATACCACATGCACAGTGTTTACCCTACTCCACAACGACACAGCACAGTACCTTCCAAACAGTGAAATGTACAGTGCACTGCTGTTCATTTATTATATATCTGAATTATGTCAGTAATCCCTAACATCCTTCAAACAAAGAAACCACCACTCATATGGATATTGTGAGATTGGTATTTGACTCTCAAGCCTGTGTGGTAGTGCACCAGATAAGTGTGATACACAAAACCTTTTTCTTTCCTGCATTGAGTTTCTAAGAGATCCTTACAACCACAGTCAAAGTTGAGTCTGTTGGTCTCTTCTAAATGAAGCCACATATTCCTAGCGCTGAACAGGAGAGAGCTGCAATGGTTACCTCGCATGTAGCTTGAATTCTTTCCAAAACTAAAAAGACATTTACTGGCTCAGAAACCACTGCCATTTCACTTTTATTTTAGAAGATGTCTTAATATATTAGAAAGACACACAAATATTCTATTCTAAAAGACACATATTCGGGCATGATGCCATCCCTCAGCATTCTACTGTAAACTGCAACAATATGGTAACCATTTAAGAAAGCAAGGATAAGACAGTTTTCCTGTTTGAGTATCCAAAAGCAAATAATTAAACGTAACATAAAGATAAAATGTCTTACTCTGTATAATTGACCTGCTCTCTTTTTTTCAGCCATTGTTCAAGGGGACACTTTGGAGGAGATCTATGAACAGGTTAAACAAATCATGGAGAGTCAGTCTGGCCCCTACATATGGGTACCAGCCAAGGAGAAATTGTGAAGAGGTTAAAGTCATATTTTCTCTTTGTTCTATTTATTGTTTTTAAACCCACCTGGCGTGCTGTGTTTGACTCCCTGCCCCCAAGGTTGGGAGTCCGCCAACCCATCTGCTGTAGGGTTATTTACTGGGGTTGTAACCTTCACCAGACTCCAACATCCCCCCCCCCTTAAACACTTCCTCATGATTTTTAGAGCTCTTTTGTGGATCACCACTTCTTCCGTCTATGGGGGAAGGGCAGCGTCTGTCTAGCTACATTAAATGGGGTTTTTACGGTACAGTTCCTTAATGTTTAAGGGAGGTGACTTTTGGAAGAATAATCTGGATGCATAATTGTTTCTTCTGTAGATTTCTTCTTCTTTTTTTTCTTTTTTTTTCCATGATAAAATATGGAAATGTTTCACATATTGGGTCATAAGAAACACAAAGCAAGACTTTGCACGCTATGGCTTTAACAGCATGTTTTGGATTTACTTTTTCCAGCTTTAATTTCCTCATTTCTACTCATGAGTATTTTTCGCAGTCCTATACCTGCTATACATTCATCATAGCTTGTTTCTTTTTTAACACGCCATCTTATTCACATGTATGTTGACTCTTATGAGCTTGTCAGCAAGTCCATGTTGGACAGCTACTCTTTTGTCATTTCTAACTGCACAGAGACAAAGAAAAGTGTACGTATGGTTTGTTGGTTTTCTAAAACTATGATCAGTGTCTTATCATTAAAAACTGCTTTTGTCACTATGATCTTTGGGAGTTTTAGTTGCGTGTAAAACCTGAAAAGGAATGGCAATTTAAAAATATATCTCCATATGTTAGTTGGCAAAATAGCAATGCAAAAATTTTAAGAATTTATTGTATGCTGAGATTTTAAGACAATTAACCCTCAGTAAATTGCCTATTTTGTTATAATAAAAGTCTATATTGAACTTTGCTTAAACACTACAGCTATGGGAATTATTTTCTTTACCTTGTTAAACATATATATACATATATATGTATATATAAATAATAAAAAATATATAGAGAGAGAGAAGTAGAAATATGAATATATTTTCCTTTACTTTACCACCACCTTCTATGCCATTTATTTCCTTTATAAACATTAAAGTTGAAGCTGAAAAATAATCATCCCAACAGAAGACACAATTTGTCCTGGTGGTAATACAATATTTGGTACAAAGCAGTCAAAAATTCGGTAACAGTGGCAGCTAGTTCGCCCCTTTTCCCCTTTCATGTGAATTCTCTGTGAGCCTTTCATGTGATGTGCATGGTTTTTAAGACTAGGTCTTTATTATACAATAAAATATAATTAAACTAAAAAACTTGTGTTCTCACCAGGCATTACTAAATGTCATAACTTGAACCAGCGCCCCACATGGGTTTGTACTTGTTTCTCTATGTGGAGAAGACACCTCATTGAAAATGACTGAAGACTGGATCTGTTACAGAAGCCTTCCACTAGAGGGAGCCCTGACTGGTTTCCCTGAATATTCTCATGTTCTTTGGAGATGATTGTTTTCTACAAGACCGATTCTTTTACCACCGTATCACTGCTTTTTAATTCACTTTTTGACTGGAGTATGTAAATAACCTACCAATCTGATTCATTCCATTTGTCAAAAGAGAAAAGCTAATTAAAAAAAACTCATTCAAGCACACAGTGTTTTCATCTTTCTTCAAGATAAGTTGCAGTGAATATATATACAGTTCTAAATTTATAGTATATGTATTCTGTAACAAGAATTTAGAATTCCTGACATGCATTTTTTTAATTTTTTTGGTCAGATAGCTAATATGACGTTGCACTGGCCATTCAGTACATTGGTAAGAAATACAGCTTGAGCATTTACAAAACATTAAATACAGGCAATATGTGACATGTGACATTTATATCACCATTTTCTATGTCAACATTAAAAACTTTCCGTAGAGATTTATCACTGATGGGGAATACAGATAATCAATGTATTCACTGTATCCTATGCAATGCTTATACACTTTACATTAATATATGTATTCCATGTATGTTATCCAACCAATGGTAACATATTAATGTTAGGCCCCTGAAGGTTGGTCAGGTTTTGCCGTTTAGTTTTTATAGTGTTCTCTGATTTTTGACTGTATCCAGAATGGCCTTTGCCCTGCTCTTTTGCACAGAAAACTGCTGTGGGAAGGAGAAGGGGCGATCCATAATATTGACCGCCTGTGTGCATGGTATATCTAACAAGGATGTTGGAACCGGGGTCATTAAGTGGAACTGAACTTAAGATGTTAAGCAAGGTCAAGGTTCTAGTCCCATGGTGCGGAGAATTGTGTATATACCCCGACGAGCCAAAACATTATGACCACCTGTCCTGTGGTATCTGGCACCAAGACATTAGCAGCAGATCCTTCTAGTCCTGTGAGTTGTGAGGTGGAGCTGCCATGGATCGGACTTGTTGGTTTAGCACATCCCACAGATGCTCAATCAGGTTGAGATCTGGGGAATTTGGAGGCCAGGGCAACACCTTGAACTCATCATGTTCCTCAAACCATTCCCGACAGCGTGTGCATTGTGACAGGACGCATTAGCCTGCTGAAAGAGGCCACTGCCATCAGGGAATACCATTGCCATGAAGGGGTGTACCTGGTTTGTAGGGGGTAGGTAGGTGGCACATGTCAAATTTACGTCCACATAAATGGTTTCCCAGCAGTACACAGTGCATCCTGGTGCCATCACTTACACATACACGTACACGGCTGTCCATGTGATGTAAAAGAAAACAGGACTCATCGGACCAGGCGACTTTCTTCCACTGCTCCAAGGTCCAGTTCCGACGCTTGCATGCCAATTGTAGGTGCTTTCAACGGTGGACAGAGGTCATCATGGGCACTCTGACTGGTCTGTGACTACGCAGCAGTGTCCGATGCACTGTGTGTTGTGACACATTCCTCCCATAACCATCATTAACATTTTCTGTGACTGCCACAGTAGACTTTCTGTAGGTTCGGACCAGACCGGATAGCCTTTATTGCTCTCACGCGTCAATGAGCCTTGGGCACCCAACACCCTGTCGCCAGTTTGTGGTTTGTCCCTCCTCAGACCACTGTCGGAAGGTACTCACCACTGCTGACCAGGGGCACCCCACAGGTCTTGCCGTTTCAGAGATGTCGTCTGGCCATAACAATTTGGCCCTTCTCAAAGTCGCTCAGGTCTTTGCTCCTGTCAATTTCTCCTACCAATTTCTGCATCCAACATGTTGATTATGAGAACTGTTAGGAGATGAGGTCAGCGTTATTTGCTTCTCCTGTGTGTGGTCATGTTTTGGCTCATCAGTATATATGGCAGATTACTTTGGAAATACTAAGAGCGCGCTAGTCCTGTATTGTTCCGTCTTCCCTTTGTGCACGTTGTTGTGCTGAGATGGCGAGTGTTTTGAAAGCATGCTATCCTCATTAGTGTTGATTGTCAGCTGAGAACATGCTCTGTGAAAATTCAATTCAATTCACCCTAGATTTCCAGCAATTTATTTCAGTTGAGAAATTAAATGTTTTGGCGATATTTTAGGTAAACATTAAATCATCAGGTGAATTCCCCATTACTTCAACAATATCTAGGTGTAATTGTAGCAGTATTGTATTTTGCCAATATTGTAAATGTACTAAAAACAAAATGGCTACCAACATTAGTCGCCCTTGACGGACATAGCTGTCTGATTTAACTTACTTTCTCTCAATTGTCAGGTTTGTAACTAACTGGCTCCATAATTACTGCACTGTGGAAAGTACTTATAAAGTGGATATAAAGGCTGCTGGGATGAAACCATTAGGCGGATCAGTTAAATTGAGTATAGCAGTCGGCTACAATGACGTTTAAGAGCAACTTTAGTCGGTTCACTGCGAGTAAACAGTCAGCTATTTAACCCGCATCCTGTGCTTACTTACGCAACACCGATAAAGTATATAAATAGCATGGTACATAAATTATTTTAAAGTATATGTCGCTTAACGTTATATAATATGCTTTTTACTTTGGTTATCTATCTTTGGATTATTGTGGTTACCACATACTTTCAATCGTCAAATAAAAGGTTTCACAATCATATTTATATTACATATCTTTATTTTCCAATACCACGACAGAGACAAGTTGATTTCCAGTGACTCCGTCTGTAAAATCACGTAAAGCAACGTTAAACCAGATGGTTAAAGTTGGACACTTCCGGGATCCAACACTAAATCCATAATTGACTTCTCGTCCATTAGTTTCATAACCCACGTAGTATCATTTGTCCTTCTTCTTTACCTGCCCGGGGGCGTCGCGCAAGCCTTCTTTCATCTCTTTAACGAACGCTTGTCGAAGCCTTCCAGCTCTCTTTCCAATCTCGCCAAAGTCCCTCGGCATTCTTCCACTCGTTTCTTCTCGAATTTGACGAAGTGTGTCCGATTTCAGGAGCTTGACCCTCGCATCCCTGCCTGCGATTTGCGCTTTCGTTATCGCAAAAACAGTGAGCTGTGCTGCACGTCTTATTGGGCGAGACTCCGAAAGTTTCTCAATAACTTGTGCGTTATTTAGTAAAGTGAATAGAAGACGCTTTAAAACCATATTTTCGATCTGTTGAACACAAAACAATGTCAATTGCCAACTAGATTTTACTTTACCACAAATACGAAGAAATATATTGGGAACTCACCATCGATGTCTTCGATTATACATAAATAGTTATAATAGCTAATTTAAGATCCTTTCTAGGTCGAGTGTCTACATAATTCGACTGACACGCAGCGTGATGACCATTATTTCAATTTATGAACAAAACGATAATTTGACCTAGCTATGTTAACCTAAGAATTGTGGAATCTGGGGCAGCTAGGTTTTCTTGAAAGCACTTCCGGAGTAAAAATCGACTGATTTTTCAAAATTAGAGCTTTAATTTCCTGAGTCTGTCTTCTCTGCTAATAGGATTCGTCATGCACAGGTAATCACAAGAACTTGAACTTAAAATGCCTTCCCTATGCACAACTTACCACAATATAAAAAGCTCAGATTTTACTAATTATTTAATTTAAATAGCATCAACCATCATTTTAATTATCCAAATGTATCTATCTGTAAAATTATATACTTTAACTGATTAATTGTTTGTAATTATTAACCTGAAAATAACCGTTAAATATCTTAGTTTTCAGTTTAGTTTAGTTTGACAATACAATTATGGTAGTGACATAACCCACAATTGCCGAAATGTTTTTAGTTTCTCGGATGAGCTACTTTTATTTTGACATTTTAGTGGTACATTTAACCGGAAATTGAGTTCAGTTCGTGGATCATTGTCTTTAATTTCAGGCTGCTTTTTTTTGTTTGTGTAAGAGCGGTTTGTTAGTTGTTATTTATTTTTTCCATAATCTAAAACGTTTATTATCTTTTCAACAATGTCTTTGCAGTTAAATGCTCTGTTCAGCGATTCCTATGTCGATATTAGTCAATACAGAGATCAGCATTTTAAGGTAAGTAGACCGAGTGAATTGGTTTGCTCGGTACCCTGTTATTGGTAATGGCCGATAGCTAGTAAGAATGCTTGTCCGCGGAAACGGAAGTACTGTGACTAGTTTGTTTGCTATTATGTATCTATAGTTTATTTATTTTTTAATTCTTGATCTAGGGTAATCGTTACGACCAGGAGAAACTGTTGAAACAGAGCAACACTTTATACGTTGGGAACTTGTCTTTTTACACAACAGAAGAGCAGGTATACGAGTTGTTCTCCAAAAGTGGCGACGTAAAAAGAATAATAATAGGTCTGGACAAAGTGAAGAAAACGGCTTGTGGATTCTGTTTTGTGGAGTATCCTTTAAATGTGATGTCCTTTATAAGACGATTCCTTTCCAATCGTATTGTAATTTGTAGAGATTAAAATTTAGCAGCACGTTCCGTGACGTTTGTCGTTTCACAGTTTTTGCTACGGGAGAACTGGGTTCCCCCTCGTAACTGTATTTAACTGTTGTGATCTGAACAGTGCTGAGGGATGCGAAGCTTTGTTGAGGGGTGGTGCTGACCAATTGTGTTTCTACATCTTCTGTGTGGAGGCATTGTTCTCAGCAACGAGACGAGGTATTGGTACAATTGACGGGACAAAGCAGGAATTAACTGGCCACCCCAGATTCTTATATGTATATGACGTTGTGTAAATGATGTATGTTTTTTACAAAGTGAAATTTTGTCTTAACTATCAAACAAGATACTACACCAGAGCAGATGCAGAGAATGCTATGAGGTTTATTAATGGGACGAGGCTGGATGATCGAATCATCAGGACAGACTGGGATGCCGGATTCAAGGAAGGCAGGCAGTACGGTCGTGGCAAATCGGGTGGACAGGTACGTTTTCTTAACAGGCGGTCCCTCCCAAGGATTCCCTACAATGTACTAAACAATCCCTGGAGACATATGCAGATATACTATGCCATTTTTTGTGCTTGGTTAAAAATACAGTGCTCAATGTAAATGTGACTTGTAACACTTCCAGAACATTAATGCGTAATAGGTTATTGTATTTGAATGTTTAGCTCAAGCCTGGAGAAGACTATTTCTATGAAGATGATCTGCTGTTTTTTGTTTTTTAGGTCAGAGATGAATATAGACAAGATTATGACCCTGCTCGAGGTGGATATGGGAAATTAACTCAGGTCCAAAGGGTGCCTGAAGTCCGACAAAAATTTTAATGTGTACCCTGTTGAGTAGAGTTGGGGATGTTGAGGTACTTTGTTATTCCCACTCATAAGCTCCCCTTCTGTAACTGGCCTGTGTAAGTCACAGGGGAGGGGAAGAAATTCCTTGTTTTGCAATGTCAACTTAAGTGCTGTATATCCCCAGTAGTTAAACTTTTCTGCAGACATTTTACAAAGCATCTTAAAACTAGCCTATTGCGCTGGAAAGCATGCGTTTTTATATCCGTTTTGTTTAGATGTAAATTCTTTTGTCCTTCTGCCATCTACAGTATTCAACTTATTGAACAAATTTTTGGTTTGATGGTTCAAGAATGTAACGTGTCTACAGCTTCAAATAAAAACTGATTTGGAACACTCCCAAGTGCTCTTTAACCGAAGAGAAGACCGCACGTTGGCTACCAGATCTTGTGCTATCTCAGACGGACAAAATGTCAATGGGGAGAGGTCTATGGCAAGTGAGTATGACAATTGTCAAGTTACTTTTGGATGGCATGGGCCCCCCTGAAACCTGCATGTCATTGCAAAATCCAGAGTTTAGGCAACATTTTCTCATGTTATCGATGCATGCTGTCCATCTTAAGAGTCATTTTCTAATTTCTTCTGAATTGCACACAGATTTTATGAAGGAAAAATTTATTAGGAGGAAGTTTAACGTTTACATTTACTTATACAACCTGTGGGATTAAACGTAACCTATGTACTAGCCACAAGTATGCAAGAAGTAAACCATTTTAGCAGCCAACTTACAAATAAATATGCTCTTTAGTCACATAAGCCTTAATGTACTCCATATACTAGAAGTACCCAGTTCCTCTGTCAACACTTGACCAATTTGAATGACCACAACGAGGCGCACTCTAGTCGTACTTCAGTGTTGGTATAACGTAAGTTCCGGTCATCATGCACACCTTCCTGACAACGGCTTTATTTAAATCCGATTAATTTTTTAAATTATGATGGTATGCTCTCAGCTGAACTTTTTGTTAAGTATTTTCAGGCAATGTGTGGTATTAAAGCCTGAGGTTCAGCACTGGAGGCTTAAGGCAGACCACCGTCTGTCATCCCAAACATCACTGAAAGAGAGGGGGGTATAAAAACTCCCATGCAGCTTAAAACAATTCACATGTAGTTTAGGAGAATGACTTCATACAGCAGCTTAAACTTACTATGCTTCACATTTAGACATTTCTTCTGCAGTTAATTGTATCAAATATCTTGCTTAAATACATTCATAAAAAAGAGACACTACTGTAGAAGTTTTCATTCTGAGATCCAGAACTGTACAGCAGTAACGTGACCTGTGACGACGGACCTCTCGTACCTACAACCATACCCAAAGAGCTCATCCCACACAACTGTGTCAGCCCCACTTATGGCCACCTTGCACTCTAAAGGCTGACACTTGTTACAGGAAAATCTGTCAGGATTACAGAAGGGCAAAGAGGTTCACAATGGCTCAAAAATGAATGAATGAATAAAAATAACAGCCTAAGAAGGGAGACTAAACGTGATGACTAAGGAAGCTGAGAAGACGTTGTGTCGTTCAGCCGTCTGTGAGCTTGCACTCGCAGAGCTCCTTATAAATCCTCTTCCGGATCTTGGGCATGTTTGCCTGAGCGAACTGAAGCGGCCTCTCCAGAGCCAGGCACTTGCAGTACTGAGGGAGACAAAGATGAGTGACACCCTGAAATTCACAGCCCCGCCCACACAAAAGCTGCACCGCCACACCAGTGAATCGGATCAAAAGAAGATGTTTCTGACCTCTAAAACGAACACCCCACAGTCATTGTCATTCTTTTGCTGTGGAATCCGCTGCGGAGGAAGAAAAAGGGACGTTGAAGGGAAAAGCCTGACGATCAATGAGGTCAAACAGCGTGAAAGGAGCACATGCTCTGTCTGTCCCTGCTGCTAATAAAAAAACAAAACCCACACAGAAAAGCTTATGTGAATGCTCTTCCAAACAACTCCAACCGATAAGAGATCCTCATCAGCGGTGAGCCGAGAGAAGCCCTGCGGAATCGCCCACCGTAGCCCAGTCGACACCACTCTGCATATTCCAGGTAATAGGGCTCGATCTATGCACGGGCGATCGCCTTAACTGGGGCAGTGGTCAAGGTGACATGCTTGGAACTGAATGTGGATGAATGTAGGAATTGTAAGTCGCTTTGGATAAAAATAATCTGCTAAGCAACTAAAATTGTAAATTAAAACTGCCATTTAGGAGACCATCTAACTAATTTGGTCTGTATTGTCATTGTGGCACTTCTTACTCTACCTTGTTCACAATGGTCTTCCAGCCCTTCTGAAAAACTGGGCGCTTCTTCTCTTCCGCTTCAGTCATAATGTACCTTAAGATGTTCTACAGAAAAGGAGGAAACAGAGGTTAATACCGATTAACTTGATGTGACCCCATCTCTCCTACTTTTCAAGTAACCAATGCATTTACAAATGCAAAAAACAGCATTCCTTTGAGGATATGATGTCCATTATACCGGCACATTGGTGCTCAGAGCTCAGCTGCCACATCTCTGGAGGTTTATCAGGACAACGACTCTACCAGGCAGTGCAGACTAATACCAGCAAACACTGCTGGAACTAAGCAAACGCCTTTCTGTCCAGCACATGTCTAAGCAGAGCATGAACACAGGAAGGAGTCCAGGCACCTCCACAGCGTGCTTGAACGTGAGGCCCTGGGAGTCGTAGAAGCGAACGCTCTGGCTGGCCATGTCCACCGTTATCAGACACCAATGGATCTCCAGGTGGATGGGGACCAGCAGCAGTCGTTTAGAGAACAGGTCCACCTGTAGGCCACGTTGTCAGGGGTTAAACTACAGGACCGTAGTAGCCCACATGCAAAGTGCCACTGACTGCCGTCTCAATGTATACTTAATCTTGGACTTGAATTGCATTTAATCAATTACACAAACTTTGTGCACGTGATGGGGAGGGTGGTCTGGACCCACAGGAGAACAAAACTATAGTCAAAAAAAGACTAAATACAGTATTAACAGAACACTGTTGTTAGATCCACTAGGATAAATCTGCACCAGAACTATCTACTATTCCATAGACACAAAGCAGAGACCAGAATATACATTTTCTGCTGTAATTCAATTTTAAAACACCGCCTTACTCTCTTCGTGAAAAGCCTACCATTTGGAAACCCAACCCCAACACCCATCAGCACACTTAGGTCTGGCTGAAGACAACCTGCAATTACTGTACCTTTTTGGTCCACCTCTTTACACCTTCATATCCTTTGGTTACAAGTTGCCTATGAAAGAAGCTGTTGAAGAAATGAACCTGTGAAGCAGAACAGATCCATGTTCATTTATTAATGCCACAACCCATTCTATTATATTTTAATAAAGAATAATATATGGTCAACAAAACAAAGTTACCTTGTGTTGGACAGCATCCATAATTAATTCACCATACATGTTTATCACCTAAAAATGTAAGAAAATCGATTACAGACTGATCATATTATATCCATTTGTTATCCATCATATAAAAAAGGAAGGCTGATCATTTAATTATAACAACAAATAAGACAGGATTAATTGAACTACACCAACGAGGGTCCCCAGTCTGTGTCTGAAGGCCCACCTGGTCATTGACCCAGTTCTGATCCTCCAATGTGGAGAGGTCATCCAGCGTCAGGGTGTGCTTGTTGTACGACACTTTGAAAAAGCGTGTTGGAGCGGCAGCCAGGCCGGCCTGATACTTTCCCACTTCTGCGCAGATGAATGACTTTCTGGTGCAGGATAGGACAGTAGAGAAGCCCAGTTAGACACCAAGCAAACGAGCACTCTTGGTTCATGCACCATCAATATGACTTCCTGTATACATGCAGAGTCAGACATTAAAATCATTGAATAGGATACTGACATAATTGAAACACTGTCTTGTAATTACAATCCCATTTATACTGAAACTGGCCAAAGAGACATCCTCCTTCTGGCCTACTTGCCTGTCTGTGAGGTCAGTGTTTAACTTCTTCTTAAGATGCTTCAGCACATCGCTTCTGCTCAATGGGAAAAAGCTTCCATATTTCCCATAGAAGTTCTCCAGGAACTCTGAAGGGGGATGGACACATCGTAAACTACAAAATTCACATACATTTCCTGTTAAATTTCAAGCAAAAAGATCATCCACCGCAGGGCCGGGCCGAGCAGAGCCATAAGCTTCACGGTTCTTCAATCTTTTCCATTTGCTAATGGCCCCCTTGGTTCCGTGTCTCAAGAGCGCCGACCGGCTCACTTTCATATCTGAGGCCGAGCAGGAACCAGGGTGGTGGGTGGGGTCAGAAATTGGCTGTACTCAATGATTGTTCTCACACGATTATCTTACAAATTGTGAGATTTACAGTTCAGAGGGTAAATCCTTATTCGGGGGATGGCTAATTCCATCTATACTTTACTATATTATACTATACTCCATCTATACTTACACTATCTCGCCATTAATGGAGAGCAACTCAAACTGCTAGGATTGTGTTAATCTTAATAGTCACTAGCCGGTTTTCCCAGCATATATAACCTAGCCCGGCTTCAGTTTCATGGCAACGGAAAAAAACTGGGAACTAACAAGGCCATGAGTGCGCTCGGCTCAGCCCAGCGCCGGTCAGCTCCGAGGAGTAGTGGAAATTAGGCATTCGTAAGCTTACCATGAATGAACTCAGTTATCACTCCCCTGCTGACGTGAGTGGGCGGTCGCAGGTCCTCTGCTGCTTCCTCCTCCTTAACCTCTGGCCTTTGCCTCGCCGTACACTCTAAACCGCCAGTCGTCTTACAGTATCGGTGGTCTCGGAGTGGACTGGTGCAGCTGTCGGAGTGGGAGACCACACCTTCTGCCTCCATACTGGCTCCATCCTCCACTGGATCACCTCCTGGGCCATCAGAGTCACCCACCCAGGCTGGGACAGCGTGGGATGCAAGCTCTGCACCTTTCAAACCACTATCCTGCCTGCTCTGCCAGGGCTCAGGTTCCAAAGCATCACCGTGGCCCGGCCCACAGTAGTCACAGGACTCTGGGGGACAGGCAGGCCCAATAAAACCCTTACGTCCTGGCTCCTGGGCTTCAGGAATGGAGTCGTCCTCGGTTCGCCCCACACAGGTTCTTTCACATCGCCATCGCCCTTTGCCTTTCAGCTTCTGCCAGCCGTTAACTTCCCTGGATAAGCATGTTGACTCAGAGCTCAGGCTGTGCACTTCTGCTCTCCGCTGTTTAACTCCGAGGGTGGAAACCCTGGTCAGGTGCTTGACTTTCCACTCCTTTCTGCGGCAGCCCAAGAGTGACCTCCTGACGCCATACTGGAGCTGGGTGTTGAACTTATAAAGTCTCTTGCACTGCATGAACTGGAGTGGAGCCCGGTTTTTCAGCTTGTTTGATGCTTTTGTCGGTTTCCATGGATGCTGCCGGGTAGCGCTACCGTCTGCACTCTGACCGTCTTCTGCTGGCACAGGGAGTGGATGAGTGCTGTCCATCAGCAGTCCTGAGCCCCTCAGGGGTGTGATGTCACCACAGGTCACCAAGGCTTGTGCTGGCAGGCTACCCAGAGCAGTCTGCGGACCTCGACACTGGGATGGGGACGTAGCCCCGTCTACTGCAGCGGAGTCCTCGGCGTTTGACTCCTCTAACGCGGGTACAACCCCAAGCTCATGTTTTCCTACTGTCGTGCAAGTTTTGCCTGGAAAAACCTGTGGGGACCTCCAAGATCGGGAACCAGTTTCAGGAGCCTGCTCGTTCTTTGATTTGACCCCAGAGTTCTTCCGTGAACAGAGGTGTCCCTTCCTGATCCATAGTTTCTGGCCACCATGAGACACCAGCTTCCACAGGAGAGTGTGGCGCTTCCAGAGGGACCCTCGGAAGTGTAGCCTCAGGCTGGCACGAGCGGCGAGACTTCTGGCCTTCCCATTTATATATTTCTGTGATTGCTTCACATATCTGTGCAACATTTTACTCAGGGAGACGGCTGCATGAAAAAAGGAACAACATATAGCGAAGCGACTAGGTGGCATAATGTTTTGTTAAATAGAGTTAAACTAAGCTGTAACTGTGGCATAGCAAAAGTAATCGGCAAGAATTCCTGTAATGTGAAAAATACATTATTTTAAAAGTGTATGATTACCTGGTCTACCGTAAGTTATGGGTTTATGCCGGTTCTCTAACTTTGATCACAGCACGTTTTTCAAGCTGGAAATTATGATTAACTGTCAGAAAACTAGCCAGGACCGCCATGGCTCTCTAACCTAAAAGCCTTTTCTATCAAATCTGATCTCAAGCACCTAAAAAGAGGCTAGGCTAGACGACTAGCAGAATAACTATAGATGTTAATAAAACGGAATAAATGTACATTCTAACATTTGCCTTATACACAAACTTAACGCTAGTTGTTTACTACTATTCATAACTGCGCAGTAAAAAAAATCATATACTTTACCAAAATCCTGCCATCATGGACAAGAAAAGTGCTACCCGGTGCCTAGCAATCTTCTACTGATACCCACTCAGTCTCATCACGTCCACCCATAATACTGCGCTAACCACGCGTCGTGTCGCATTTTAAATACGTCACAGATCTTATTCTTTTTTAAAATATTTACTAAAAGTACGAAGAGATGTTTCGTACTCTTGTGCTTGCATATAGTCTTTGTCATTGAATATCCAGATTCTGCTAATCGAATAAAATCGAATATGCTCTTTCTGTCAGTTTTGACTTTTTAAATTTGCACACTTTTTTTAATTTGCACACTAGAATAAGTACAAAATTTACAAGAGGAAACCGAGGCAAGGCACTAGCGTGAGAACATTCTAAATGACAAACAGGAGATGATAGCTTCGAGGTGAACAGAACCCTCATCCCACCATTGTGCTGAGTGTCATGAGCACAGTTTTCTTGAGTGCAGTTTTTAATAAAAACAATAATTCCCACGTAACATTATAATATTATGTCAAATAATAAATAAAACCGGATACAACCAAGGAATTCAGAAGTTCACACCATTGTATAACATTTTCATATTTGTAAAATAATTTATGTCAAACATCTTGATACAGGTAAGATCATAAGAGTGAAGCTAATGTGAACACATAAATGTCTGAAAACGTTTTGAATGAAATACAAAGCCGAATTAAACATTTGAAAGAGAAACATTTTGAATACAATAACATTTCAAGAACAGACCATTGGAACTACTGATTAAACTATATCAGCCCTGTATTTTTATTATATTTTATTTTCTGCGCGTAAAATAGGTCTAACCAATGCATTTCTAAAAACTCTCAACATATATTAAACCACATGAAATATTGCAATACCTATATTTAAAATTCTTAATTATTATCCGGTGACTAGAACATAAGCAACCATGGTTATTTATGTGTAGACATTGGTTACGTTGACACTGCTGTAAAACATGGGTGTAGAAAATGGGGAACTGGTAGCAGAACCTGGAAAAGAAAAAAAGAATTACATTTAAGAGTGGGGTTGCACACCACCTTGCATTAATCTTGACAAGTCTTATAGTTGTTTTATCATTTAAACTGGTTTCAAAATATGATATATGAACCATCACTAATGGGTTATTTCCCAAGAATTTCCCAAGAATCCTGACATATCTGAGCAAATATGCCAAATCAGGCAAGAGTGATTGGTGCCATGTGACCACAATCCTCTAAAATCTAGAGGCTGAGTACTACTAAGAGACTTCAGGTACTTAAGAAAAAAAAGTGTCTGTAGTTTTTGCTAGCCAGCCGATTGCGGTCTTGTGTGTGCTAGGTTGCCTGTGACTTGCATCGCCCTTCAACGGATCTAGCATTTGTCTGTCAGTGTGTCTTTGTAGTGTGTAACAGTTTTACTGTTGTTTTTATTAACATTGAGACGTATTGTGTTTGCCCCCGGCAAAGCTGTTGGATGCCTACAGGTTGGCACTCCTTGATCATACTGGGCCATACCTTTGGTCAGGTGGTGGACAATCTTCGTTTCCTATTCAAACGAGACTAGGAAGACAATAAAGATACTAGCTGACTTAGGCTCTAGGCAGCAGGTGGTGCAGAAAAATGGCCCAGCAGGCCTTTACACTGACCACAGTGGTGCCAGCCTAGGATACCCATCCAGCTGGGTGCGATGGGGGTGTTTGGATTTCAGGAGTGTCTCTAGGGGTCAGTCTCACTCAAGGTAAGCACTCCATCGAATGCCAGAGAGAACGCGGAAGATTAGTAAATATCCAGCTGCATAAATGGATGAATGTAGAAACGGTAAGCTTTGGGTAAAAACGACGAATTTACAAAAAATTGTAAATTGGGTGATTTTTTCTTAGTTTTCAGCAGCCATCTCTCTCAGCACTCCCACGTCCCGCATTTTGTGTGTGTTTCTCTACCTCAAAGCACCGTGCCGTTCAGCTCGGGGGTGTGCAGGATCTTGACCACAGAGGGGCCACTGCTTCCAGCAGACAACACCTGGACCTGCACCTTGTACACACTCTGTGGGTGCATGTTCTCCACAGTCAGCGATGTCTGGTACTGACGCACACAGAGACACAACTCTTACAGGCTATTCCACAGTCACATGAAGTCTGGTACTGACACACACAGAGGCACAGCTCTTACGGGCTATTCCACAGTCAGCGATGTCTGGTTCTGACAGACACAGAGACACAACTCTTACAGGCTATTCCACAGTCACATGAAGTCTGGTACTGACACACACAGAGGCACAACTCTTACAGGCCATTCCAGCACCACAGATTTATTGTCATACATTTTAATTATGTATTTTAATACATTTAAGTGAAACAGCATGTCTTGCCTCCAATGTAAAACTTCCATTGCTATCTTAAACAGGTGTTATAAATCAACAACTTAACTAGCCCTCTGCATATCACTATGGATTTAAAATATATTTTAGCTCCAGGAACCATTTAAAATAATTTAAACCATGTTTACGTATCAATGCTTTGCTTTGAATTTACAGCCTGAAACCTTTTGATTCAAAGTGCATTTTACCACCTACTGCTGGTAGTGTGTGATACAGGGCCCAAACATTTCTGTGGTGTGGACTTACTGGTGGCAGGATCTGGGACTGGGCAATGAGTGTGTGGGAGGCTGCGCTGCTGATGGACAGCCAGGCCCAGGAGACCTGGAGCCCTAAGACGGAGCCCGGTTCGGGGCTTGAATTGGACAACTGCCAGCTCAGCTCCCCCTCCAAGGAGCCATTGACGGTTCGAAAGGCAGCAGTCAGTTTCTCGGGTCGAAGCAGGACCTTATGGGCTGGAGATGGGCGCACTAGGACAGACCAAATCCAGTCAAGTGGACAAGCAGTATTGGTAATAGAGTACACTGCATCTCTCAGAAAAGAAAAAAATATTTATTGAAGATTCTATTCAAATCTATTAACAATTATAATGGCCACTTTGTCTTCACAAAAAGTGTTTCTTTAAAAACCTGTACTCCCTGAGAAAAAGGCCATTAAAAAAGAGTTGACCAAGTCGGACTGCTCTTAGCAGGAGAGATCTAACACTGACATGTGTAATACATTTGACTGTCAGCAGAATCAGCCTGTTTCTTGCATTGCGTGGGTGGTTCTAGAGCTGCTCTCCCTACCTTCCACGTCACAGGGCAACAAATTCGCCCCTCGATCTTTCAGTGTCCAGCAATGGGGGGTAGTCACAGAGGTCACACCCTCGGACCTTTCACCCTTCAGGGAGAGAGCTTTCACTGCCACACTGTACTTGCAGGCGAACAGCAGGTCAGTGATGACGAACTGGGTTCCCTGGGGGGGTGCAAATACAAAAATCTATTTATTTATTTTTCCCAATTTGGAATTGCCAATTCTGCTTATGCATCACAGCTCATCATTCAAATCCTGCTACCACAAGCGGGGATGGTGAGTAGGTAAGACAAGTCTCCTTCAATCTTTGAACCACTCTGTCTCTCTCTGCAGGCTACACAGTCCGCACGAGAGATTCAGCACCGACTGGAGGAGAGGCACATCCATCATAGAGGTATTGCTCATTAGCTCATTAGCGCCAAAGCCAGAGAAGCCCTTCCAATTGTTCACCACCGCTGTGCTCTCCTGGTCACGATCAGTCAATAACATGATCTTGATTTGAACCCGCAAATTCCTGCTTCCATACGGCTCTGTCTGCACTTGGGCGAGTGCCTCGGGAGGCAGAAAATTAATTCTGATAGAAGACTGCCAGAATGAGAAAAGGGATTGAGAATCAGAACTCAGAAGAGATCTAAAAAGTTATGAATATCATATATCTGCCTTGGTCAGACTGCAGACGGATTATTTCCTGTCATTACTCAGTTTACTTGACATATAATCAAAAGGATTACGAAAAACTTCCTTTCACAAACACAGCATATCGCTATATATTTATGATGCAATCATCAACAATCCCATAGACAAGATAACACAAGATAAAGTATGGTATGGACTGGACTGACCTGCACGGTAGCAGTTTGCTTAGTCCTTGTGGCGTTGTGAGTGCATACTTCAGGATACCAGCTTATGGTGAACGTGGTGGGATCTTTAAGGCAAATAGTGAGAACCATAAAATCAATCAATCGCTAGGAGAAGTGATAGAATTTCTCAGAAATCTAGACAGTTGATTTAAATTTGAGTAACTCTCTGATAGAATGAGTTTTCCTCCACTCTGCCAGCATAAAGGGTAGTCTTTCTCCTAATGAGTCCCCCACAGAGCTCCAGGTTAACTGGACCGTATAGATACTTTTCTCTCTTATCTGCTTTTCATTTATAAACCATACTGATATGATTAAATCTCTCCCAGTGGATTTTCCTTTCCATCTCCTGGAGATAATGGTTAATCAACAGGCTTTATTCACAGTGCTCTGTGGTTTAAATGGTAAGACCTTACCCTACTCCCATCCTGTGGCAGTGAAAACTGAAAACTGGAAAATTGAGAATTGGTTATCCAACATGCTTTTGATATTTTGTGAGAACGTGCTGAAAATACCGGGAAGCTCTGGTGTGTAATTAGGACGAAGGACGTGATGATGACATCAAGATTTAAAAAAAACATATTGTAATTTTTCCAATAAAATACGCTCCCAGTTCAGTCAAATTTTCCTAAAACGTTTGTTGGATTATATGCAATTTCTTGGCCTCGCTTCCCTGCACACAAGGGCAGACACAGAATGGAGGAAGCACAAGGGCAGACACATAAGGGCGGATGCACAAGGGCAGAAACAGAATGGAGGACACACAAGGGTAGACACAGAATGGAGGAAGCACAGAGCAGACACAGAATGGAGGACACACAAGGGCAGACACAGAATGGAGGACGCACAGAGCAGACACAGAATGGAGGACACACAAGGGCAGACACAGAATGGAGGAAGCACAGAGCAGACACAGAATGGAGGACACACAAGGGCAGAAACAGAATGGAGGAAGCACAGAGCAGACACAGAATGGAGGACACACAAGGGCAGACACAGAATGGAGGACACACAAGGGCAGACACATAATGGAGGGCACACAAGGGCAGACACAGAATGGAGTAAACACAAGGGCAAACACATAGTGCCAGACAAGCACAAGATAGTGGTGGTTGCGCAATGGAAGATCCACAAGGGCAGAAA
>JAOVYW010030954.1:0-25569 GCA_025775045.1 Hiodon tergisus
CTGACTGTCATTTGCATCAACTATTTAGGAAAATCAGTGTAAAATATCATTTGCATAATAATTTGGAACGCGGTGTAAAAGACTAAATGACCCAAGACTAAATAACTCACCCCAGGATTCAGAATACCCGCATGTACAGTTCTCCCACATTGTCCTCTGTTAGGTAGTTCGCCAGGTTCATCACCTTACTCTGGTTAAATCTTTGACCAATTCTTGCATGTAAAATATCCCAGTTCAAAACACACGATGTAACTCTAGTCTTGCTTGCAGTCCATTCATGGTTAATGTCATTATTAGGTGAGGGTATGTTTACCCAATCCGTCTGTATGGGACTTGAAATCACTCTTGACTTCATTTCCTACAGCCAAGTTGTACTGCTATCTATTTACTGCTATTGAACTGAAGTCGGAAGCTGGAGCACTTTTTAAAGTGCAAATTTGGCCGGTTTCTACAAACATATTAGTGAATGAGCTCCATTGTCTTTAAATTTGCATAGTAAACTCTCACTGTGGTTCATGACTCTTCCAAGTTCCACAATTAAGCTGCCAGTACTAGAGGTTGAATTCTAATGGGCATACACTGGAGGAAATTATTTTTCTATGGAGATCTTGCTTAGCAAACCAATGATTTTCCTAAGTTGTTGAACACGAGTTTAGTTAAAGCCATGCATTATCTTTAGATGGTTTATAATGAGGCACTTGGTTCTTTTTATTTTAGCAACAGAGAGGTTTGTGTGTTAGCACTGAGTTTTTAAAAATAAAGAGAGGCATTGAGGGAGAGTTCTGTAACACTAATGACTACCAGGTGTTGGCCAAAGATATGAGCTCTGAGCTGGTACAGGTGGACATGGACATCCATATGTTTTAGGTTATCCTGTTAACTTCATATTGGGGGATATTAGAAAAGAGCCGCTAATTAAAGGGGGGATGAGCCTACTGCAATGTGGCCGAGAGCTGAGGGCTAAACATGGTGGGTGTGTCTTGAGGAAATCGAGGAAGCTGAGGTCAGGGCCGGTCCGACAGTGGGCAAATCAGTCATCCCCCTGGGGGACAAGGTCAGAGAGGGAGGAAGGGCAATTCTGTCATCAACCGGGGGGGGGGGGGGGTTTGGCTGCTGACTCTGTTGCCCTTTCAGCAAAGATGATAGCCTGCGCTGAAGTAATTACGCTGTGTTTTATGGTATTACACCCTCTCTCAGGCATGGACTACGGTCTGTTTGGAAAACATTACCTCTGGTGCCCATCTGGTTGAAGTCCAATGCACAAGTATTGGGCAAAAAGAGGTGTCAGGATCTTTCCTGATAATTGTTTCCACAGAACATTTTTGTCTGTGCTACTACCTGTACCTCATCATTGCTTCACTGTTGTGCTAGCTCCATAACGCTATCCCTCTTCCCATTTGACATGCTTATGCCATTTCAGGCCAGTGCTGAGGTGCATTCAACTAACATACAACAGCATTCAACAGAAAAACTACTTTTGTACTACTAGGGAGAAGCACCCTAATTTAGATTTTTTTTTGTAAAAAAGAGAATGCATTTGTTTTGATTGAGGGAAGGACTTTTCTTATTTGACATGTACATTTTTTTCGACATTAACATTTATACAGCAAGAGAGGTTGAAGTTAGGATGGACCATATGAAATTTCTCCAGGAAAAAGTGGCTTCAGATTTCAGGATGACATATTTCCACAGAGCAAGTTTGAACAAGTTGTTGATTAGTGGGGGAAAGAGGGATAGGGAGCTGAATTCGTTGTTTGGCTGAGATTACTGTAGGGTAAGATTTTTGCATCCAGCTGGCTCCGGACGAAAGGAGCCGCATTAAACCTGTCCGAATCAGCTGTTGTGCAGAGCAGCAGCCCCTCATTTTGTGTGTGTGTGTGTGTGTGTGTGTGTGTGTGTGCAGTTGGCTGCTGTGGCTCTTTTGTCTTTCGCTCTATAAATCCTCTGATGCCGTTACACAACAAACCGACATTAAAGCAGTGCACGCCTGTTCTTCTGTCTGTCCGTGTGCCGTGTGTGGGTGAGAGAACTCGGCCTCCGGGGAGCAGCTTCACAACCTGTCAGCTCTGCAGTGGAAATACTGCTTTAATAACGTCTCTAGCTCCTACTAAACAAAGAAGGGGGACGCCATGTGATTTGGACATGGGTAGGTAAGCAATGGATACATTCTTTGTCCCTCTCAAACACCCAAGATTTGCTGGCAGGTAGATGCTCGCAAATACTGTTGATCAGCCCACAAAGCTGAACGAGTGCCCTGTCGATCACTGGTGTCCCTCTGGAGCAGTCACATCAAGGATATTCACAGACGTAGGCTGTCACTGTGGTGCCTATCCAGCATATCTTTCTCTTTCAAGCCTTTGATTCGGCAAAGCTTACTACAAAAGTGGAGGCCGTAGAAGTTAATTGGCTTATGTGGTTATTTTGGGCAAATGTCAAATGAAGTTGCATTGCAGTTGAGAGTAGCTTCCAATTTTTATAGAAGACCATACTTCCTGGATGATAGTTTTCACTGGATTACTGCATATCTCATTGAGTGGGAAGTGTGAGGAGTGGGTGTGTCCAAACACAGTGCCTCATCGTGTCTGCTCTATTTGAATCTAATCTACAACGTTTTACTTTTATTTACTTGTATATAATTTTTTCTTTCAAATAATTCAGAAATCGTCAAAACACACGGGGAGGGTGAGGAAGTACGACTTGTCTCCTCTGATTCTAGTTGCCTTTAAGCCACCCATCTCTTTAAGACGCTACAGGCTACACAGCTGACACGAGATTCAGGGCCGATTGTTGGAGATGCAGGTCCCTCTCGATGACACAGACACCCTGCTTACACCCTCTTCAGAACTACTACTGTGCTCTTCCGGACACAGTCGCAAGGAGACAAATACGTTCAAATGATTCCAGCAACGACCCCGACTTTCTGAAATCCAGCCTGTATTTTGAGGTAAACATTCTATAAAGGTATGTCTTCAATGGAGTAGCTTGTCCTGAATTGGTAACCGTGGCAGCAAGGCACTCTTAGATGTCATTGTAGCCTGCTTTGAAGTGTTTATTGGTTACTCTCCACAGTTGTCAAGGACAAATAACACTTGCTTTAGAATGCCTGGGAACTTCTCTTTCTGTGGCTCTGAGTTGTTTTTACCCACCCACATGCCCCCTAATTTTGATGAGCCATTTGACAACCGGGACTGCAGAACTTCCTTGTGCTGTGGGATAATGGAGGGATAGAGTGATGTGCTGGGGGGAGGGGCAAATTGTAAACACCTGTGAAAATACATTTTATGTTGTAATCTGTTGAACAAATGGCCCTTTTCCCAGACAACCCCATTTGGTTTCCTAATCACACCAACATATATCTTTCCATCTCACTGGTCATTTGTGTGCCTCTTGTCCTTGTCACTCGTCCTTGTTACTTCTGTTTTTATTGATTTCTTTGTAGTGTATTGATAATTCTTTATTCGGTCATCCTTTGTTGACTTGGTATTTAGATGCATCGCTCCTGCCCCTGTGGTACACACTAAAAATGGGCCAATTTTTTTTTACCGTCACAGATCCCTCCCCCCTTTGTTATTGTTAACACCCACGAGCAGATTATATTAGGGGAGAAAAAGTTTTTCGCTTCTGAAAGGTTATTTGATGGCTGTGACCTCTTTTAGCTGTTTGATATTTAATTTAAAAGGGAGATTCATATCAAGGCTTTAAAAAAAAAAAAGTTTTTATAATTCAGTATTATTGTTTAGTACCTGTCTTGCTGTTTGATTGATGAATTTATGGAGTCCGCTGGGTGGAATGGCCCCCTCCCTGTGAGAACAGCTCCTGGTCTCAGGGAAAATTCCAGGAAGGGCCAGGAGATGCACCCTGTTCTTAGCTCAAGCTGAACTTCCCTCTATTCAAATCCACACACTCCAGTTATAAAAAAAGACTCTGCTCTGAAGCAAATCACGGACTGTGAGTTCCTGCAAACAGTCGCCACTAACCACCTAGGGCACAGACCATTGTTTATTAATGCCAAGACCTATTAGAGCATTGTGGACCTTCAGAGCGGTACACCCTTTGTTTTTTTGTATTTATATACTAGTTTGACATTGTTTTTTGGACAGATTATATGTGTCTCAAAGCAGTCTTTTCTCTACTGTAGTGAGTAGACAAAAGTATATGCACAAAATCAAAACTCAGAAGGAATTTTTAACGCCATGAAGATCTATAGCCCCAGTATGCTATAATATGCTGCATAATTTATAAACACAGAAGAAAGTGTTCATCCTTCATAAGAATCTGCCTTTTTTTGACATATTAATTCCAAGAGCATGATCAATGTGTAGTCTCAACACCAGGAAAAGCCAACCTGCATGGTCTGTGGACATTCACATAAACTGGAGGATTCCATTGAAATGAAAGCATCAACAGGATAGCCCTGTTTTGCCCAATTCTAGTTTTAGTAATATTAGTCATATTGTTTCAACACATCACTGTGTGTAGTTAAGTAAGGCTGTCTACGTCACACATCTACAAACATCACTGACTGTGGACTATCCGTTGCGTGGTATTTTCGCCTTCACATTTGCGCGACTGCTTGCTTGCAATTCGATTTTAAGGTATCTAATATTTTTATAATATGATTTTTGATAAAGCTGTGTTTCATGCTGGTTCAATCATCAATCTTCGTAAGACTTAATGATCGGTTGTGTTTTATGTGGCATGTAGTAAAGTGTGCTCGTCAGCTCTGATAAAGGAGAAAATGGTTGTGTTGATACAGCAACATGTCATTTCGGGCACTGTTCCTGAAAGCAATAATTTGTTAACTGAAAAGAGAAAACCCGCTGTTAAAGGGGTTCGCCCATCAGAAGGCAAAAACGCCTTGATGAGGGGAGCTACTGAAGGGAAATCGCAGGAATAGGGAGAACCTTAACAGAGCTAGGGTTCAGACAGAGGGGAGGAAACTCAAGGGTTTGGCAACACCAGATGAGTATTGCAGTGGGCTGACTGCGGGGGGAGGGATAGTGTGAGGCTACCAAAGTAAGGCAACTGTCTGAATGAACAGATGCAAGTCCGGCAGAGAAAGCCCCGTAGAGCACCTACCACTGGAGTGACTGTGGAGAAGTGGCAGGGATAATGACATGTTGTTGTTTAGTGAGTCTCTGAAGGTGGAACTCTTATTTTATTTTTTACTCAGACAAGGTACGTATATATATTTCATATGTTCTAACCAGAATTGAGATGACCTATTCATCAGTAATTAGTATTTAAGTTTGTTGGCCAGAATTTGAACATTTAAAGTTTTCACAATAAACCTTATATTGAAACGTAAAGTTTATTATTGTACAATCTCTATCCATTTATCCATTTTCTGAAACTGCTAATCCAACTCAGGGTCGTGAGGTGTCGTAGCCTAACCCAGCTGGAATAGGATGCAAGGCACACAAGGTGGGATGCTAGTCCATCACAGGGGCGGGGACACACATAAACCCAGCGCCAATCACAGCAGACGCCAATCCACCTAACTGTGACAGTGGGATGAAACTGTAGCACCTGGGGGAAACCCATGTAAACTCTACACAGACAGTGACCTGAGACGGATTTGAATCCAGGACCCTAGCACTGTGAAGCACCAATGTTAACCGCTGAATTAAATGTACTATGTTGTATCACACCATGTGTTACGTTAAGTACACAGTACTGCTCATAATAAAATAGCATACTAATGGCTGGGTGGTTTTGATCAAATATGAGTTTCTACATGCACCATTTTTCCAAAAAACTATTTTAAAATACAGATTTTTGATTTCTAGATTAATATCTTAATATATTTTAGATTTATATAGATATAAATGGAGTATTATGTATATAAGACATATATATAAAAATACATTATTTATTTGTTTTCCATCTTAAAAATGTTTATCATTCCAACAAAACACTTTATTCTTAGCAATTAACTGAGATTTCTATGCTTTTCCGTAAATTAATGTCAAAACAATCATTGATTTGATTGTTTTGACGTCAATTTAAGCATAAGCATAACTGTATGAAACATTACATTTATAAAAAAATATAACGGACACTGAGGTGTCTCACAGGACAAGCAGAAATATGCATGGAAGCCGATTGTTTTAATCACATCGCCTGGTGTCCATTTGACACAGAATCGCTAAATTAATTGGCCTGCCCTACTAATTTCAAAATAATACTTATTATATAATTCATTCTTATACTGTACCTTGCGTATGTGCAACTAGGTGATAATGATAATACTTTTTTTGTCATTTGTCAACGCCTTTCAAAAGACCCAAGGATACTGATATTAAGCCACATAAAACGTAAGCTATTGGCTAAACGTTCTTGAAATCAGAGTAGTTATTTATTCCCATTTTTTCTACAATTTAATGTAGTTAAATTAGTACAACTACATAGTACAAGTTAATTTCCTACGCCACTCATTTGGAATGAAAAAAAAAATTACCGTAAGCGTGAACAATACTGCACAAGACCGCCCTAAAAAAGGGCCGGAATCTTATCAAAGTAATGTGCACCTTTTTCAGATTAAACCAAGCGGACATATCGGCTAAGGTATGTCTGGTTAAAATCGGTTCGGGTGGTACATAAAAATAAAAAAAACGGCTTTAAGAAAAAATAGTCGGATAGTAATGACATTTGTTTTTGCTCAGTAATCATATAGGAATACTACTGTTAAGATAATATCCTAGTCCTAGAACTTTTTTAAATTTTTGGTCTTCATTACCCCCTGTATTTTTTTCTCACTTGGTTTCGTCTTTTCCAAGGCAACTAATTCTAACCTGTGGAATAGTCAATTGGGATACACAGCTGTACGGTGTATACATTACGCAACTTGAAGTTTGTTGTAGTGGTTTTTGTAAAATTGTTTTGCCAAAGTTGCATTTTAAATTATTTTGTGTAATATCAGCATTTAATTTATGTCACATGAATGTCTACCAAAACTTTTCTCTTGCATTGTCTACTTCGGCTGGAATACGTCTCAAAAGAAATGATGCCTAACTTTGCAGGAAACGTTGGCTAGTCGAATTGCTGATTTGAACACCCTGCTGGCGAGTAATGACAATCGCGAAACACCGAGGGAAGCGTGTAAAATATCAAAGTAAGCATACGTGTTTATCTAAATTCACTGGTTGTTTTCGATGTCGTCTTGTTAAATGTTAGCGGCGTGGTCTCCAGCTGTTCCGCATTTACTAGCCAACTGCCCAGTAACAACAGGTTGTCTGCTAACGTTAAATCGGGCATGGGGACGCTGGCCGTATTAGATTAATAAGGGAGATACTGTAACTACACCAAATTGCACGCGGAGTCCAGGATATTTTGCAGAAGAAAAAGGCTATTCTTCCTCTTTAATATTTTAATTGGACAGAGGAAAATTTATGTAGGTGAGCTATTGCCCTTAACATACAAAGTTACATTTAAACGTGGGTACGCCATTTACAACTCTAAACATTTGCACCCACGTCTTTGGTGGACGTAAATTTAATCTGCTACATCAAATACATTGTATTAATCAATTGACTATAATGTTTTTAAAAAGTGGCAAGAGGAGTATATAGACCATCATGGTTTAGTAATCATAAACTGAAAATTATTGGATGTGAGTTTTATATTTAGTGTGAACAGGAAAAATTAAGACCAGAGAGAGAGAGAGAGAGAGAGCATTGTCTGCTTATACTGATTTGTCGATTTAAACCGCTGATGCCTTCTGTCTTTTAAAAAAACCAAACCAATCTGAGGCACTTAAGCCAGCCAAAGGGAAACTTTGGGACAGTTCATTGTTGCTCTGCAGGATGCATCTGTGCAAATACCTTGTATGAAGATGATGGCACCCTCACTTCCTGCCTGGCACTGCCTCTGTCCTCAGCCTTCTATTTGACTATGTTAAAATAACAGGTGGCTGTACAACATTGCCCCACCGGCTTTTCGGGAAGCTTATAGATGCTTTATCTTTTAAGGATCAACTTAAAAACCTATTTGAAGCCCAATTCCGTCCCTGGCCTAGTTAGTCCCTGCTCTGTCCCATCACTGGCCCAGTTAGTCCCTGCTCTATTCCACCCCTCCCTGTCTACGAATTTCTCTTCTGTCTTTTTTCTCTCTTCTGAATGCCTCCATTCTGCATTGTAATCAAATGTTAAACTTTTACAATAAGGTCAATATAGAGGAAGGTTGTTCCTGCCTATTCGCTCTCTGAAAACGGATCATACTGCATGTTTGTTTATAATATATATAGGATTTTTTGTTTATTTTAATTAAATGGTTCGAGTAGTGGTGCAGTGCGCGCAGGCTGTATTTATTTGTTCTAGCCACTATTTGAAATATATATATATATATTTTTTTAAAGATTAAATCATATTTAGAGTCCTGAAATCTTGTTTGACGTCGCCTGTTTAACGGTTGATCAGTTATTAAAGCTAAGGTATTGTTTTTTGTTGAAACTAAACTAAAACTGTCCGACTACATTTTTCTTATGAGTTTTTAGATTAGACTACCCTGGTATGTAGCTCAGAGTGTACCATTTGTTTTTCCGAAGGTTTAGTCTTACTGCTTAGTTACTGTCAGTCAGCGCGCAGTATCAGTTGTCAACAATGATGATAACGTGGCTCGTGATTGCTTAGTCTGCATGCGAAGCAAAACAATAAAGGGGAGGTGCATGCTGCTGATGTTTGGCCCAGAGATTAATTTGTGTGTAAGTTACTCGGTTTACTTTGGAGACCTGCCTAGAAACCACATGGAAGCCATTGACCTGACTCAGCTGCCTGAAATGAATAGTGGTCTAAACTAATCTCACTGGGGGTTTGTTTTTGAGGAAAAATGTACTGATTTTAATTAATCTTTACCTGTGTTGCAGGGTGTGTGTGCGCTAGGCCCATTGCTGCAATGTCCTGAAAAGTACTATAGTAATTTTAGAAATGTGGAAACTCGCAATTTGTGAATTATCTTGACGTCTCAGACTAGTTTGCTAATTTAATATTTTAGGTTAAAAGTTTTGCAGAGTTTGTCATTTGGAGGAAAAGGCTTAATGTCTCTTAGTAATTCGCTGGTTGAACATGGTTTTTGTTTGCTCATTCTTTGTTCATTAATTTAATGTTGTTTCCCTCATGAGTCAGACACTGCCTGCAAAGCTGTAGTGTTTTTTTACGGTAAACCTGGTGAAGCAGTGTCTGGCGGTGGCAGTCTGGTTTAATGTTTCAGGGATTAGCAATGGTAGAGGGCTGTGATTCGTTCATACAGTTACCAAGATGCCTTAAAATTCAGGTCGGTTTGTTCAGTATTATAGTTATCAAGGTGCCTTAAAATACAGGTCAGTTTGTTAGTGATTTATAGAGATGCCATAACATACAGGCCAGTTTGTTCAAAATATTTAGGAGAATTAGACCAGTAATGTAGTGATTCTGTTGGTCCTATGATTACATTGGATGTCTGTTGTAACCTATATGCCCTAGCTTGCATCTTAGCCTAGCTGCTTTAATCTTGCGTTCCTACTCCCTGTGCAGGCCGTGACCGTATCCAGATGCCCTCCTCTTTGTCACAGTAACCTACCTTGTGCTAATCTGGTCTGCCTTGGCTGAGATAGGCTTGGAACTGTAAAAATGATACGGTGGAACAGAAGAACACATTACCCAGAAGTGAACAAACAAGAAATTGTTTTCCAGTGGAACAGTGGCTTTTTTGATGGCCCGTATTGAACATTTTGCTTTGATGGACTTTGTCAAATGGCTTTCTTTTCTATTGCGTTTCTCTAGTCAGTTTGAATTTTTGCTCATACCTGGCTGGTCCAGCATGTCAGTCCTGTAGCGTTGCTGAAGTTCTATTCTTCTGGTTAGATTTAGTCCCTTTTCAATTTATCTTGGAAAACCTCAAACTAAAATGCTGTTATCTATAGAAATATTCTGTGGAGCTTTGTGTGATCTACACTACATTCCCAGTATCTGGCACGTAATCTGGGAGTGCTGCCTAGTTCTGAGCAGATCTTATACCCATGAGGAGGATGACCACATGTGTCCGATAATGCAGAATTTGAGTTACTGGTATTAATCCTGCACGCGGGTATACTTGATTCCACTTAGTGGCCGATCAATGTGAAGTATTCAGAAAAGGGTACGCCTGCTAAACTGCTGCACTCATGTAAAAGCCCACTATTTTTCTTGGTATGGGTTATTTCAGTTTTTTTATTATGTCCTGCTGTCTTAGAGGTAAAAAATTTACTCAATATGTTTGCTTGTAACACAACCGATGCTTGCACAGAATTGGGAATAGATAAGTTTACCTAGGGTCTAATGGCTCCGTGTGTCATCAGTTCCAGTGTGCTTGGGCATTGAAAGCGTCGTGCCCAGCAATTCAAGGGGATTTCAAGAAAGCGCTGAAAACCCACACTGAGAAAATTGCTCTTTTTTATTTTTTTTAAGGCTACATGAACAATTTCTGACCCAATCTGTAAAGCTGTTGCAGGTCTGTGTATTTTTCAGTGAGAGAATTGTCTCAGAATCTTGGCCTGTGTGGTCTGTAGGGCACAATTTTGTGTGTCTGTGAATAGCAGTGTCTCTGGGTAGAACTCGGGTGGTCTGTGGCAGCTGTGTGTGCAGCTGGACACACCCTGGACATCATAGGATCTCTGTGCAGAGATCAGTGCTCTATGTTGGCTGTATTCCCTCTTCAATCGGCTGTAATTTTAATTTTTTGGGGGTTTTTTGCCCTGTGGTCTCTGCTGAGTTCGACAAACTGCACCCTGGGACAGTCCAAAGCTGTAGAAAAATGTTCAAATGGTCCACTACTCTAGTTTCAGGCATTTGCTTGGAAGGTATGTTGGTCTGTGACTTGCATAAGCTGTTTATTCTGTATTTAAAGGACCGAAATATAACATGTTAAAGTTGCTACGAACAATGACATTTTTTATTTTTTCAATGATGCATTTTCTTTCTTGCGGTTTTTCTGTATTACCTTACCGTTTAGATTTTGCAGTAGAAGCTTCAACCATGGTGTCTAGTGTAGAACATCTGGCTATAATTCTTGTCCATTTGTGTTAAAAGATGTGTTTTCTGCTTTCCTGAACTGTCCTTGGCAGCTCCAGAAGTGTTCACTGGGGCTGTACACACACCCAAAATCAATGCATTGTGTTTGGCCACGTTTCTCCACCTACACAAGTTGGAGGTTTCCAGTGACCTTTGAGATGCTGCATTTTGGTAAATCTACTGATTGGGTACACTTTAAAACATTTCACGGATGGAAATAGTTGGCATCGCAGTTAATGATACAAAAAAAATCTTGTTTTTGTCGCTTAACTATACAAGAACGATTCATTGAGATTTTGAGTGGTGGACTGCTATACGAGCGAAATAAATGATTTCCATCCCTGTTTGGTTGTTGCTTGGCCTGTGGGTTTCAGTCTCAGCTGGCTGTCTGAACTCACCACTCATTTCTTATTTTTAAAGGCATTTCTAGGTCGGCCAGCAGTAAGGGTAGTTACTGTGCTGCGTACTGAGATCTGAACAACGGCACATTTAGGAGCTGTGCGTAGTCAAAGTTTAAGTTTAATGTAACTTTATAAACTCACAGTGGACTATCATTTTTATTTTTTGGCAATAACTTCGATTAAATTCTATCGCACATAAATATTTCCTCAAGCTTATTTTCTTTCTTGCGAGTAGAACAGTGGGTGTAGTCGCAGCAGTCTACACAAAGCACAGCAGAGGCCTAGGGGGAGCTGATGAACCTGCACTGGTTTTGGTGCATTGTCGGGGGGTGTTGGCGAATGTGCGTTATGTTTCAGACGCTGTAGCGTAGTCGACGTGGGCTGGCAAGCAGCGGCGGCACTGGGGTCCGAGAGGGCCATCCGCAGCCTTTGAATATCCAAATCCACTCCAGTTTGCATCAGCGCGCTGCTGCCTGTGCTCGACGCGCTACTTGTGTTTAAATCGATACCTCTCTCCGCGTCCTCCCGTCTGTCCGGCGTTCTCCGGTGCCGCCTGCTAATGTTACGTTATTTGTTCGTCAGGCGCCCTTAAACTGAGTCCAGTTCTTCAACCATGATGTCACCTGCTGTTCTCCATTGTACACCTCTGTCCTTATCCCCCTCGATCTCGCCCTTTTGGCTATGTATTGATCTTGTTATTCTGATCCTCATCTGATGTCGTTACCCAACGCGCTCTTTTGGCCGTGTTTGTCTTTCTACGGCAGACCCTCTGATGGTTTCCTTTGTTTCTTCTTTGTTTTGTCGTCAGGGCTCTTCTGGTTCCTCTAGTTCTGTTTCCCTGGGCTTTTTTCTCTACACGTAAAGCCTCTTTGTATCTTAACCCTAATGGCCACAAATCGCTTTCATATATATTTTTGTTGCCCAGGTGGAACTGAGTACAAAGACCAAACACTTAGCCAGGCTCCAGTTTGTCTAAAATTACTGCACAGTAAGGGGGCAGCAGTCATTCCCACCTACCGGCTGCTAACCCGTGTGTGGATTATGGACTGCATTGGACTGCATCTACCCAGACCACTTCTGTACACAGTGGGGTTTGTGTGTTGGTCAGTAGGGTCACCACCCTCTGATCTGGAATACTGTTTTCTTGAGGAGTAACCGTTTGATGGCGAAGCCCTGGGCCTCTGCATGCCTGCAGACAAAAGGCAGCCTCCTGAGAGCAGGTGCCCGCCAGATGTGCACGGTAGTTACTGCTACCTTGCCATGGTGGGCGTCCTCCCGTTCACAATGTGCGCCATACGGGTTCCTCTCAATCCTCAAGGCAATTTCACACCAAAACCATGTCAAGGTCCACCATTCAAAAGAGTGATGTCTGTCCCTCTGACAGCCGTACCAGCGAGGATGTATTGGCGCCGTTGTTTTGAAGGATTACCGTGGTGTTCTGTTACGGCTCTGAAATGGGCATGCATGTTAAAGCATTGCGAGTCCAAATGTGTGTAGCTCTTTTGAGCGGCGCACAGTGGCTAAAAGGGTCTGTTTCTGTCAGTGTGGCATGCAGCCGTTGCACTGGTTGCTTTTGTTGTTGGAAGAGAGGGCAGCTCCAGTGGCCGGCTGGATTTTTGAACGGCGGGGGCTAGGGGAGCGTGACCGTGAGCATGTTCTCTGCCGTCCTGCCTCATGGCAAGCAGCCCCTGCCCTGTCACCGTCTCCAAGCATTTGCTTGGCACCATCTGTTTCCACCTGTTCCTCCACATGTCAGCTGGGAGCACTGCCCCTCTGATCTCAGCCAGTGAAGCCTGGGCTAGATAACGGCTCTTCATTTAAAGCACCCTTATAGTCTGAAGTGCAGTCGTCCTCCGTTCCATGTTTATTGCGCAATGAGGGGTGAAATGTATCTTTACGGAATGCATGATATTGTGAGTTCATGTCCTCAATAGCGGCGTAAGAAGCAACTTCGACATGATCTTATTTGGATCTTGCCTCTAATTTGCATATAACCATAACTACCTGCATCTGAAATCAATACGTCCTCAGGGCTAAGCGCCAGCCACAGAATGTGTATTTATAGTAATTATTAATGATTAGTGAACCGTTGAGTCATTAATCTCAGAAATGTGCTTTAATGGAGCAGCACCTCCAGTCATATCCAAGAGTTATTTCTGTGTCTATCCTCAATGTGAGCTATTATGGATCCATTCAGCTGCAGTCCATACTGCAGTATTCCAAAATGGTGTTCAAGGGGGGAAGGAAAAAGAAAAACCAGGACTGCGATATAAAAGGGGATGATTTATTTAAACTTCTGATGGGTGGCATTGTCGTGCACTGCCTAGTGATCGTTGGCCTGTGGCATTTAAAAAACACTTATCCTTCCATGTTTCACTGTACGGTTAAAGACCTCCGGGTAACGGTGGCTCAACAATGCTAAATGTTCTAGCACAGTTGTATTGTGTTGATATGTAATGCTCTGGAGTCATGGGCTTATTGGCCGGAGCAGTATGGAAAAAACGAGAAACCACAAATTATCAGTCAGTTTGCAAGTGCCAAGCTTCAGTATGCCTCTAGGCTTTGTTTGAGTGGGAAGCCGTCACGGGTGGTCTGTGGCTGGCCAACTGGTCCCAGTCAAACCTGCTGGAAGCTGGCACTGGACGTAGTGGTGGAGGATCGGGAGTGCGACTCTTTGCACCGCCCTGCCCGCTTTGAAGTGCACCGGTGTCTTTCTCCAGTGGAAGCGCCCTGAAGTCAACTTGCTGTTTTGTTTTTTTTCCTCCTCCTGCGGCCTGGGGAACCATTGTGGTCTGAATTGATCAGCCATGTGGAAGCACAGCTGCTTCTACACAGCCTCGTTAGTTGGGGATTAATTACTGGAGACGCGGCGTGTCTGTTCCAGTTCCTGTGGGATCAGGGAGGTCAAGTCTGATCCAGGGAAGAAAATCTGCTGAGCATGTGCTTTAAAAAATTTTTTTTATAAGAACGTAACATTCCGATTAGGAATTTTCCCGGAAGGCACAGACATGCGGCCATGACTGGGAACTTTGCCTTGGTTTCAGCAGGAGGGCCGAGGTGGAGAGGATCAACAGTCAGAGGTAGCACGTTCAGAGCTTCCACTTAGAGCAGCTCCTTGAGAAAAGATATAATGGGGTTCAATTTGTCTTGCCTTTGCCATCTGGGCCTCGTGCTCCCCCTAGCAGTGGTCTAGGTTTAATGAGCCCACCATTTATCTTACCACTTTCATCCTAATTTTAGTATTTTAATGGAAAACTTGGAATGAGCTTACATGTTGAAAGGGTTAGTGATGATGAATATTAGTGCCCTCCTGCAGATCGTCCTTGTCTGGACTACAAGTAAAGTTATTTTAGTTCAGCCAGGAATATATGAACTAAAGTCTCAATGTTTTGATTTCATGAATATATAATCTTGCTTTGAATAGACTTAATAGTGTTTGTAGTGTAGATTAGAGCAATCTGTTATGTCGGCTTTGTAATTACAATTAATTGACTAACCAAAGCAGTCACTGGCCGCACTGTTTATTAACTCAACAAATGCATTGCCTGCATTGGTGGCCAGCTCTCTCACACACAACCTCTGTTTTCCCCTTTTCTTTCCCTTACACTCATCACCCTCGGTGTGTTTGCGTCTGCCGGCCGCCCTTGCATTCATTATTAATGCTTATCCTGCCAGCTGCCGACTTGTGTTGCGCTGAGGTGACCTGCGCTGTACCAGTTTTCTGCATGTCACCAAAATCATACTGGGGTCGATCATGCTAGCTGTATTTCCTTGATACTGTTAAGTTCTGAAGGTCCACCAAACTGTACATGAACATATTGAATGTATTGTTCAAAGAATGAAGTGGTTTGCGGGAAACACTGGGGTGTTTTCCTGTTTTTATTTATTTTTAGGTTCTTGGAAAAGCAAAATCGATAAGCTCATGTAGTCACGGTTGTGTGACTCTGTATTGTTTACCCTTTTCACATTTCCCCCTCGGTGAGGTACTCCGACCCCCCCCCCCCCCACCCCAACACGTCCTGTTCCCAGGCCCTGCCTCATCCTGCTCATTTATTACACACCACAAAGCTTAACTTGGACTGAGGTCTCGGGATTGCCATGGCCAGTCAAGAGCTTTCATTTCAAGTAGATTTTGATGCATGCTTGGGATCGTTGTCATGCTGGAATGTCCATTTTCAACCCAGTTCCTAGCAGAGGTTGTTAGAAATTTTTGGCCAAATTTTAAAAAAATTCAGTACAGTCTTAAATTCTTTTTTCCCCTCTATTCCAAAAATGCCACTAATGCAAAAGAAGATGCCAAAGATCCTGCACTGTGTGTTGTCGTGGGCGTCTGTTTTTCTCATGAGCGCCACCTTATCTGTGCTTAATGTCGGTCCGTGAAAGGCACGGTCCCAATTCTCATTTGGATGCAGTTTGTTGCAACCATACCCTTGGCCCACGATGACTTTTTAGTGTTACAACATTGCTTGTTAATTTATCAAAGCAAAAATAACATTTATCCACATTTTTATTTCCAGTGAGATGTTTGGTTACAGTTAACAAGGGTATAAATAAACCGTTTTGAGAAAATGGGATTCTGGTCAGGAATGAAGGCCGATGGGTGAAAACGTGACCAGTCTGGGAAATGTTGTTTGGGGAAGTGCTGTAGATGAGCTGAGAAGCAGTCAGGTGGCAGCACTACCAGAGATGTCAGGTTTTTAAAAATTTACGGTCATTCATCATCCCTGGAATTATACATCAATCCCTCCGTTTAATCTTTTTGCTTTTTGCATTTTGTTCTTGCGGTCATGAAGGCTCTTGTAATACACACTCTGAAAGAGTCTCTGTCAAATGCATGAAAACCTGTTTGTTTCATGCAGGACGGTTGATGCAGGACCTTTTAATTGTAAAAAGCAGCGAGTGCTGTGGCCGTCACCCTTTTTTGTGGCCGCTCTTTGAATGTTACGTGCGCACTGTTTGTGTTTTAAAGCTGTCGTTCGATGCATTTCTGCCTAACGCTGCAGTTCCGTGTGTTGGGAGAGATGGATTTTATTTTTCTAAGCGCATACTGTTGTTCCAGGGCACTGCATCAGAAGAGCATTGAGCGGCAGCACAGTGGCTCCTCCGTCAGGCCCTTGGGTTTACTGCAGTGTTGTGACATAGGGACCGGAGGGTGCAAGCCGTTGAATGGCCACAAGCCCAAACCATTACAGTGCTCATGACTACAGAGGCGAGGTGAGGCCCCGAGAACATTCGAGACTAATAACACACACTTTGTGTTTTTCGCCCCTGCCACTCAAAGCGGGTTTGTTTCTCGTATCTTATCAAACCCGTGTCCCCTTTTTTCCAGGTGAGCAGCAGGACCACTTGGAAGTCACCTGACATGGAGGTCAAAGGGCACCTGATCACTACCATGGGCCTTGGAGCTCCAGGTGAGGGGGGAAAGCAAGAGATATGAAGTGAGACATAAAAAAAGGTCGAAAGGAACAGACACTGTTGCACTATAAGAGCATTGTGTAACCACTTAAATGGTTGTGACGGGTGCTTTATTAGACACATTTGTATGGAATAACAATTAAAATTATATTCACGCATTTTAGACAATGGTCACTGCCTTGTCCTTTTATAATGTTTTTGTGTGTGTGTGTGCGCGTGTTTGTGCCTGTTGGCGTGTGCGGATCTCCAAGGCTCTCCGGACAGCAAGCACCGTGGTGAGCGGATATCGGAGCTGCAGGAGAGGCGTAGAAACCTGCAGACGCTGCTGAACACGCGCCTGGGAGAGCTGAGACGTGTCTGTCTGCTGGAGGCGGTGGGTGTCTTGTTACTGCGCAATGGCCCTACGTGTACCTGACAACCGTCCAGGAAGGGACGGAAAGCGATGCGGCCACCCATAACGGGACCTGCTGTCGCAGGCCAGCAGGGGTGTGGAGTTGGATGGTCCTCACACAGTGCTGCCTGAACCCTTGGCCACCCCCCGATAAAACACAAGTGTCATTCCATGAATTATAAAAGTGTAGAAAGTTGTGTGAAAGCTATGAACCTGGGCTTTTTTTTCCCAGAACCCCCTCTAGCTTGCGTGGTTTGTGAGCATTTATCAGGTGATAGAACTCCAGCCATTTTCTTTTGGTACAGTTAATATCAGATTTGTACATCTAATGTTTCTCATTAAAGCTTTTGAGAGAACGGTATACTAGGCTACCGTATTATTTCAGTGGGTCTTCTGATTAATACTTGTTATTTTACCGAAAGTAGAAACCATACTTGTGGTGGTCTTTCCCTGGTCTTTGATTCGTGTGTAGAACCTCTCTAAAAGCATAGAAGTACGAAATCTCATAGCAGAAAAAAGCCACAGAAAGTGACTTAACAGTGGTGGTTGTGGTGTGCTGCTTGGCCTAATTGGTGTAATTCTATATCTACACAGGAGCTGACTGGGGAGCTTCCCTGCGAGTTTCCCTTGGAGGCAGGAGAGAAACCCCCCCATGTGCGACGCAGAGGGGGTTTTGGCTACCGTGACCCCAGATATTCAATTAAGGGGGAGGCAAGTGGAGAGGTCCGAGCTGTCTGGTGAATGTGTGAAGGCTGACGCGTACGCGCTGTGCAGTTTCTTTCAATAATAACTCGTGTCTGTGTGTTGTTCAGGAGGAGGAAGTATCTCAGTGGAAACATAAGAAAAACCTCTTCAGCGGTGCTCTTCGCAGACAGATGGACCCAGAACCACAGCCAACACATGGCAAGAAAACGGTTCATCGGGGTTGCCACACAGGTGAATTTGTACAGCGCCGCGTGACAGGCAGTTTAACATTGCGCGCAGAACGATGCCACTCATTAGGAGACCGGAGCCTTCGGTACAAGCCAACGCGGATTACTGTAAAATGCTGCAGGGCTTGGATCCCGCATTCAGTTTTTTTTTTTTTGTCTCTTGTTCTGGAGCCTGTGCCAAGCAGACGGAGAGCAATGTGAGTCAGAGGGGCTGCTGCCAAGGGTGGAGTGGCAGGGGAGGTCGGTAGAGTTGGGATTTTAGCAGGTAGCTGGGTCATTGGACCGTGGGAAGAAAAGTGACCGCGTCTCTGCATGTGTGCGTGCGAGACCCGTTATTAGCTGACGTGGTGTGTGCACGTTAGGGTGGTGAAGTTCATTAGGAAAAAGAGTTCCTCCACACCCCCTGTAAAAAAAAAAAAAAAAAAAACCTTCATCTATGAGAAACAGGACGTTGTGAAAGCCGTGGAAAGGAAGTGCTACGTAAAGGTCCCTTCCCCTCATTCTTCTGGAGGTGATGGAGCTCGGAGGAAAAGGGAACCAGGGAATACTACACCCGAGCGTGAACCTTAACCAGCCTGTACTCTCCCCCACTGTGCTTTCTCCAAAATGGCTCTGTCTCCACCTTTGTTTGACATTAAGGCGTGTGTGTATCTTGTCTGTCTGTGTTTCTTCAGATGAAGTGGTGAAGTCAGAAAGCAGCTCCATGTCAGACTCTACAGGCCAGGAGAATGGTGAGCTGAGCTGGGCAGTAGGGACTCATTATAGGAGTTACCACTAAGCATGCTGTTCTCTTTAGGGAAATGGTCAAATTCTCATATCATCCTAAATTTATATGCATATTAGTTGTTTGTTTTTTAAATGCAAAGCAGAAAAGTTTTATCCAGAATTTGTAGTGTATTCAGATTAAATACCGCAGTGGTGGAAGTGTGAGGCTATGTCCTTTTAACCTGCTGTCCCATTTCTTACTGATATCATGTTCCTAACTATTTCTTTACTGTTTGACAAATTTGTGTATAGAGAAAAGTGAAAATATAATGGAGAATCGTGAAAGTGTAAAGGAATATTTAAGAAGGCGTGCACAAAGGACTTGTGACTCGTCCGGGCCTCTCTGGTCTAGTAGATAACAAGCGTCTGCACCTGCAGGCTGGCAGTTCTGTCAAGAGGGACGTGCCTCTCCTCCAATCTGCACGCAGCCTCTGAAGCGGGCATGTTTATCTCACAGGAGAGTTTTTAAAATAGACACAAGAGACGAGTGGCCTGAAGGTGATTGGATTGGGACTGATAGTGCTTCTGCTTGGAAGTTTTATTTATTTGTGATTCCAGATAATAATTTTTAAAATGACACTACTGTTTTCTCAGTAAACATGGTAAACATACCTTACTAGATAGTGTTACCGGCTGTAGTGGTAAATTAGTTGCAGGTTTAAACCCCAGAGGGATTAAGAAAGGTACATGGTACAAGGTACAAGACAGCAACCAACCTAACCTAAATTGCTTCCGTAAATATTGAGCTATATAAATAGGTGCTACTGTACTGTTAAACCCTGCATTACTATTTGAACTTCATTGGTCAGGTGACTCGATCCATACCGGGAAGGTCTGGGAGAAGGAGTGGTAATTTTCCCATTAACTCAAAAACACAGTGATGGATATAACAGTGATGTTTCTCTTTCCCCCAGATGATTCCTCTCCCAGTATAGCCCCAGACCGCCTGTCCCCGTCTCGGCCCCGGCTGGCCCCGGGGAGCCCCGACAGTCGCCTCTGTAGGAAGCTGTCCCCTGTGGAGATCTACTACGAGATGAGAACACGGCGAAATTCTGTAGCCAGCTCCACCAGGTACTGTCAGTGTGCGGCCTCCGCTCTCACGCCCGAGCGTGCCGCAGTCAGCCAGTTATCTGCACAGTCCGATTGTGTGTTGGGTTGCCTAAACGAGTGCTTGACCCTCTGCGCAGCCCGAACAGATCTCTCCCGCGAAGCATCTCCAACGTGGAGGGCAGAAGCGTTCCTGCCACACCACTCATGTCCCGGCCTGTCCTGCGAAATGGCAACGTCAGGTATGTCGTTACTGAGTGCTGCATGTTCATCCATCCAGACTTTTAAGACCAGAATGTGCTTCATTGTTGGTCTGGCAGACAATAACCCTTGATGTCGTTCAGTGTGAATCATGTAAGGCTTTCTATTTTTTCATGATTTTATTTTTAAGTAGTTCTTCGTTTTTCTCTTCTCTCACTTTGCCAATTGGATGGGTTGGATTTTAATTAATAATGAATCAACTAAAAGTTTAAGCATTAACACGATCTGCTCTCGGTATCTTGTTTTCTGGTACTTTGTCAGGTCAGACGTATCGAGTGGAATGCCAGCAAAGCAGTCGTCAGACAATCCTGATGTCCCTCAGGTGATGTCACTGCAGTCACAAGAGGGCTCGTCGTCCGGGTCCTTCGAGCGTGGGGGCTGCCCATACAGTGCCCAAACGCGGCGCAGCAACAGTTCCGAGGCCCTGCTGGATAGAAACGTATATCCAGAGGACGGAGCTCAGAAAACTGGCATGCCGTCCAGAGGAGGGCCTTACAAGAGCTCGGAGGCGCTCACTGATGGCCGGCTGCGGCAGGTTCATGGCAGCAGTCCAGAGAGGCACCTCAATGGCCACGTGGAACTGGGGAGGATACGCTCGTCAGTAGGGGGCAGAGGAGTGGGCGGTGGGGGCTACAATGAGATCCTTATGGACTATATCTGGGGGAAGCAACAGAAGATGCAGGTTCAGCAGCAGCAGCAGCAGCAGCGACACCAGTCTGGAGGCAGTGTGAAGACTAGAGCTTGGCCAGAAGGCTCTACTCCTTCTACCATGACAGCTCCCCAATTTAATGGCTTCCCACCGTCCCAGGCCTCTCACTTCTCTGCTGCACCACCTCCATACAGCCCCCTGCTCCTCCGGGGCAAACCTGGTGAGCCGCGCAGGGTCAAAGTCACCCGGACCAAGTCGTGTGGGCCCTTCGTCCCATTGCAGCAGCACCAGCACGACGCCATCCTGCTGTCGGCGTACTCTGAGCCGTCCCACCCCGTGCCCAGCTCCGCCAGCTCCTCCACTGCTGCTCTCTACCCCTATCAGACCGAGCCCCCCGGCCCCCCACCGGCCCGCCGACCACCCCCGGTCCCTAACCCCCCCCCTCCTGACGACTCCACTCGCAGTCTGCCCAAGGCCCTGGCCCTGTAGGGCCATAGGGACTGGTACCTGAGGAATACTTTGGGCCATGCTGCCACGCCGGGAAAGGGCCCGGATGCAGTGCTTCCCCGCCGTCGCACAGCCCCACCCTCTCACAACTCGCACCACCAGCCCCTGTCCTTCCAGACTGAGCAGACCTACTCCCAGTGCCACAGTCCCCAGATGTCCCAGTCTGCGACCTTCCACGGGCACCCGCTACATGGCAGGTGGGTATCTGAGTCTTTAGGGATTAGTTTACGCTACAGTGAAAATTTGCCCCGTGTCTAATTTTCTGCATTTTTTCTGATTTGAATTTGGTTAGATATTTTTGTGGGTTGTAGTAGTATATAGAGAGATGACACCAAAGCTTCTTCATTTGTGTGTGTAAGGTAATCAAACATGTAACCCCCTCCCCAGTTAACCTAATTGAAGTTGTCAGCACACAGGTTCTAGAGGCATATCGTGCTACGATCAAAATAAATTTCTGAAGAATTTTTTTCTCAAAGATGCTTCCATGAAAAACACAAATGCTTGTCTTAATTTAGTCAACATTGTTTTGAAACAATGTTCTATGGACAGATGAGTCCATAGTGGAAGGTTTTGCCTGACACGGGCCCCGTAACGTCTGGTGAAAAACAAACGGTGCATTCCACAGTAAGAACCTTCTATCAACGGTCAAGCATGGGGGTGGTATTGTCATGGCAATTTTTACCCACATCATATAATACAGATTTTTTTTTTCGTTTTAAATTGAATTTGAGAAGTCCTGAAAGATGTGTTTTTGGTAGCTCATTTCTGGACGATAACTGGAACGCTGATGCCAAAGGTTCTTCCCAATCACACTACCTTTTTAATGAATATTTGTAGGTTGACTGAGGAGACTCTGCTAGCCCCATTACATGCTGATATCGGACCACAGTGCTGTAGTAATTTTCTCCGACTCTCTCTGACAGGTCAATGGAGCTTTCGCTGTACCAGGAATCCTTCCCTTCGCAGATGCAGGACTTGACACTGAAAGAGCCCAGCACCGAATTACCTACTCCTGGCACACTGGTCTGAGGCTCACACCCACACACAAGGGGAAGTTGAGGGACACAGACGCCGGCCCGTTAGGTTGTGTTTGTACCAGATACAAGCTCCCGAAATAAAACCTGTAATATTAATTTGCCCTGTTTTTACCACGGAGAGAAGTGGTCGAGGGGGCTGTGCAGGAGGCAGACGGGGTCTGTTGAAACTCTCGAGTCCAACGTGCTGTAGCTCCACGTGATGGAGCAGGGATTGAGTGGATGACATGGACACTCACAAAGACTTTTCTCTCAACTCTGGAGGGAGCGTTCCACCTCACGTCTGGCTGCACTGCTATTAAAACATTACTGTTCCAGCTTTTCTTTCTTTCTCACTCTCACATTCTGTTGTTCCACCCAGATGCATGTTTTAATTTTAAGTATCTTAAGATGTTTCGATGGCCAACCATAATAGATGAATCCCAGATGCAATAACAGGTGGAGACTGTATAATGAAATCTTGGCCAAAGCATGTGTCTTGCACATTTGCTCATGTGTTTTACAAAAATATTTACTTTGGCCCAAACGTTTGTATTCACTGAGCATATCGCTGAAATGTGAGGGGTTTGATTGCAAATGCATTAAATTGTTTCAACGTGCTTGCCTTCGTACCTCACTCCTCAGATGTGATTTACGGTTATTGACTGCGTCCGCATATCCACCAACTGCACCACTGTGATGGGATGTGTGACTGACTGATCCTTCTCCAGCACAGCATTTCATGCACACACGCCAGAGGTTTTTAAAACCTTCTAATCCTCTTTAGAAAGACCACAATTTAATGTCAAAAAAAAAAAGGCTGATGTCACAGACCCCAGTTAGCAGTACTCCTGGTGTAGCTTATGCTAGACTGGCCCTTGCGATTTTACATAAGGCAGTCCAAGATTAATGCTAATCCAGGTCTGTGAAACCGCTGGTAAGTGTACAGTTTTAGTTTTATGCCAGTAAAACCGGGCTTTCTTGGCTGGCATAAGGTTTATATTGGTTAAGTTTGATTGGTGTCTCCAAAGTTAATCTCAGAGTTTAATAATCCCACCAATTTCTATTAACAATTGGCTTTGTACGGTTCCATTTGTTCTTAATATTTAAAGCTCTTTTAAAGACTTATTGTGTGATTAAAGTCATTTTTGATGATACACTTTCTTAATATATTAAGTTGTGAAAGGAATCACCATAATATTGTGAAATTCCAATATTCATATCCAACATTGTAGCAACAGGAATTTGGAGGCTGAAAAAAGCCCATTCAAAGCTTGATCTGCAATTACAGAACTACGTGCACTCCACTCCAGCACGTTAATTTTTTATGAGGAACAAAAACGGGTGGAGGGGAAACACCACTGGTCCTTTTATATGGAAGACAAAACCATCACACCCTATAGTGGGTACAGCGTATAAATTACCATGCAGTCCATACTGAAATATATGCAATCTTATAAGATTTGGATAAATAAAATATATATATACATATATAAAGGCAATCAGCTGGATTTATATGAACTTTGAATAATATTTTTATTCAATAATATAAGTCAAAGTTGATAAAACTTCAACTGAGTGACCTTAAGTCAGGTTTATGTGAAAATGTGTGCTGGAATAAAAGTTGCAATGAATTTATGTAGTTTTTTTTGTTCTGAGAACTGACAAATGTAGATGGGACATGTGATTTAATATGGCCTCAAATGTATTTACTATAGCCTTGAATTTCAAGGGAGGCAGTTGGAGGGAATAGAGGCTGCAACTGTGAATGAACAGAATTGGACAATCAGAATAACTAATGTTGATTTAAAAAATTTTTTTTAAATTAGGAACATTTTCTTCATTTGTCTAATCAATTCATTTTTTTCCCAGAGAAAACCTCCAGGTACACATATTACTCACTAATTGGTCTGACCAATATTCCATTATTAATCTATTTTGAAATCCTTGATGGCCACCAGGTTGTCACAGATAAGTCTTCAGGTAATTTTGCTATGCGGAACGTAGAATGGTGGTTCACTTGTTCAATATAATAAATGTGATAATGTGTGTGTGTGACGAAAGTAATCCGTTTGTGTTCTTCAGAAGTGTACGTGCAGTGAAATTTGGAACTAAAAATATATTACCATTAATAGTTGCATTGTTAATGCGGCATTATGGTGCCCCAACTAGCCTCTACAGCCTAAAAGATGGAGTACATTCATATAAACAGTATGTCCAAACAGTATGGTTAAGCATTTAAAATCTTGTATTCAGTATAGGGAGAGATTGGCAAACAAATATTTTTTATTTACATAATAAACAAATTATTATGTTTAATAATATATTAGACTGTAGGCATTATCAAACAAGTATTCATTCACATATATTACTCTGTCAATATTTATATGTGCAGCTCTGGTTTACAGCAGAGACATCTTAAGAAAGAACTGTCTTTATCTGATAAAAAAAAAAAAAACATTTAAAATCTGCTTGCCTCTAACCTGGAGTTATTTGGCATTACTAATGAGTGGCAAATTCTGTTTGTTTACAAAACTAACTGCATATAGTGCATAATACTATTGCCTGCTATTGACCACTGATAGTATAGCCAGATCTGGAGGAGGGCAGAACCAATCTGCATAGATTTAAGACCAGAGTTAATGTGAAAGGGTACCGACCGGATAGTTGACAGGCAGCTGCTCATGCATCGGGACCCACGAACTGTTCAATTTTGGTGCTAACATTAACATAAATTTTAATATAATCTGGATTAGTTTATTATGGTCTGTATAATCCGGAGCAGTATTAATTTTGGCATTCCAATAAAATGTATAGATAATTAATAGGGGAGACTAGTTGTTTAATTAACCCATTTAATTTTAAAATGAAAAATAACCTAGCCCTCCCCAGCTTTGATGCAATGTCTGTTGATAGGACTGCCACACAAACTTTCCAGATCATTGTTTTGTTTTGAATGGATAAAATTTATGACCAAAATGTAATTAATAAATGTCTATTTCTGTAATCATCTTGTCAATCAAAATCATTGTCTTTGTGTGTTACTTTCTTCTTTGTTCCACTACATTTGTGGTTGCCCGTCACCACCTAGAATCTCGCCATTGAAAAGAACGTGTGTGGATTGTTGGTTTGATCTTGGGACAAAAGAACGACTGCTGTCTTAT